>JAUPTC010001164.1:0-28189 GCA_030762895.1 Sophora flavescens
AAGCAACCTTTCAGGAAGGAATAGATTCAAAGTACAAAAAAAAGGTTATTTAGCGACCGAAAATAGTGACCGAATTTGTTGGTTGCTGTTTGCGACCGAAATGGCGACCGATTGTAGGATCTAAATCAAACACTGATTAGAGTTGATATTGCGACCGAAATAGCAACCGAAATAGAGCGTAGCAGAGTTATCGGTCTCTATTTCGGTCGCAAAATAAAGGAAAGTAAAAGTCAAAATTTTATGACTTTTTAGCAACCGAAATGGTGACCGAGTTAAATGCAATGGTTAAATTTTATTTATCTTTGCGACCGATATTAAATCGGTCGCTAAACGGCGCGTAAAAAATTAAAATAGAGCGTGTTAGCGACCGAATTTTAAATCGGTCGCTAAATTCATGAATTCAAATTTCAAATTAACCCTTTTAGCGACCGATTTATTCGGTCGCTAAAACTAAAATTCCTAAATCGCAATTTCCTTCCTCTCTTCCCCCATTTCTCTCTTTTCTTCTCTTCTCTCTCACACGCAACGGCGCAACAGCTCCTCTCCAGCCACCACCTCCTCCACACGGTAAGCATACATCTCTCTCTCCCTCTCCTTCTCTCTCTCACTCGCGTCTCTCTCTCCCTTTCCTTCTCTCATTCTCTCTCTCACTCGCGTCTCTCTCTCCCTCTGTCTCTCTCTCTTTGAAGGTTTTACGCGGTTTGCAGGCTCTGTTTACAGGTTTTGCACGGCTGAGAGAGCACCCTCTTGGGCCGCCGCACCACTGTCTCTGCAACTGTGAAGGGTAGGTTATACTGGTTGAACCATTGATCTATGTGATGTTACCTGTTGATGATTGAAGTTGTTAAGCATTGAAAATTAGATTTTCTGTTCTCTGTTACTTTCTAAACTGTTTGGTATTGATCAAATGGGTAAAGTTTCTGGGGATTATTGTCTTGTTTAAACAGTATGATAGATGTTGAGGGTAATGATAGCAGGGTGTTTGATGAAAAGCCTGAATTATCATGATTTGTAAAGTATATATTTTTGCTAGGTGGTGCAGGTGCTGATTGGTTTTCTACTTTAAAATTGCTTGCTTTATGACTACTTGAGTTCTGGTATTTTAGTGTTTATAGGATCATTATACTTCTGCCACCTTTTCGAATATATCCAATTGGTTCTAATCTGGTTTTGTTTCTACTTTTTAAATCCCTCTTTTGGTGTAGCTAAAGGTAAATAATATTTTTGTGATGTTAAAAATGAAAATAACTTAACTGAATGATCATTGCTTTAATTTGATTGACCTTTTATGATATTTATGCTATGGTTATTGCCTAAGAGGATTTTTTATTTCGCAAGTCATCTTGGTGAACATGCTATGCTGGTTTGTCTCATGTGCATTGCTCCATTTTACCACTTTTCTTTTTATTACTTCTTTTATTTTACCTCTCTATTTAGGGTTCCTGCACTATCGGTTCCCACACTTTTCTTCCCTTCCATTCACGCCACCTGCACACAGCACACTTTGGGCATACTTATATAAGTTGTTGAAGTACATAACATACCTTTTTTTATTGCTTTGCCACTAAAACAATGCCCGGCTTAAACAAGCTATGGTATTGATATGTAATGAAAATGTTTTGTTTATACTTTCATGAGTGGCAAGTGTGCAAGTAGGTTAATGATTTCCAAGTTTATACTTTTATCACAAGAGCCTTTGATGATGTTATTATTTTTTCTTACAGTTTTCTTTGTCGATTGACAACCGCTCTAGTCGTCACCCATTTTCACTATTTTCTTGGAGTTGAGGTAGGTCAAATACTCTATCTTTTTCTTTGTTGCTAGTGGTGCTTGAAGACTTTGAATTGATTTGTTGATTGTTAGTGAAGAGCTGAGCTCAATAGGATTCTAGTTGTGTGATGGTAGATTAGAAATGATGCATGTGGTTGCAATTGAATATGTTGTTTGTTAGTGGAGAGCTGAGCTCAATAGAATACTAGTTGTGTCTTGGTAGATTAAAATTGATGCATGTGGTTGTAAACTTTATATGTTGTTTGTTAGTGGAGAGCAGAGCTCAATAGGATGGATGTGTCAATCCTATGCCTTGATTGCCATTAGTGGAGAGCAGAGCTCAATAGGATGTGATCCTGTCAAAAAGGCGGGATGCTTGTTGTGTGTTGCTAATTTAGAAGTTATGCATGTGTTTGACAATTATGTGTTACTTGTTAGTGGAGAACGGAGCTCAATAGGATGTTTGCTACTATATTTTATCTAAGTTTGTATTGAAATATGCTTCAATATATATTTGTTAAAGTATGCTGCAATCCTTATAAGTCAATGGTTTTATTTTCTGCTAGAGTTAATTATTAAGCTACGAAAGCCTTAGTTTCCTATTTGAGATTCAATATTAATGAGCATGCGTACCTTCTCAGGACACGCATGCTCATTCAATATTTTGGATGTGCTTGAAGGATTCTTGAAGTTTGAGGTTTTTCTTTAATTCTGCCTTAAGGCCAAGGTCTTAGATAATGAAGGATTAAGTATAGGGTTAGATAAAATGAAGGGTGGGGTACAATTTGCCAGGCACATGACGTACCGTCATCATTCAAACATTATTCACATTAGAAAACAACTCTGTACACAATATTATGAAAGCAACTCTGGTTTTCTACTCATTTGTTTCACTAGGCAATGGAGCTTTCCAGAAATAGTTGTTGATGACCATCCTTACTAGGTTATCTAGGCATTTCCAGTAGGAAAAGTCCTCTCTATGACCATCCTTCAAAACGACTAAAAGCATCTGCTTTCCTGAAAACTACTATGTTTGCTAATCTGTAAAGTTGCATGTGAAGTTGCATTTCTTTGTTCTATTTTAACATGCTAGTATGCTACATGGATCTTTCCATCTTTTCTTATTATCACTTGATGAAGTTTTGACATATGACTTGTTTTCCTTATCGTTTTATCAGAAAATGGATCCGACTAAATGTTTTGAGAAAACCATCCATTTATACCAGTGCAGATATCTCATCAACTTAAGAATAACGATCGGATTCACATAATGATGGTTAAGGCATAAACTAATCATTACTAAATTGTTCTTGTGTATTTACAGGATTTGATTTCAATCCCGCGATCATTCTACCGTCGTTGGGGAAGAGGAATACCGCGTGTTGTGACTATTGAAGACAAATGCGGAAATCTGTTCAATGGGAATATAGTAATCCATGAGGATCCCTCATATTTTGCAACAGACACAAATGATATCAGGGAGTTGTATTTGTTGTCCACTGGTGTATTGGCAAAGTTTAAGTACCTTGGGGGTTCTCGCTTCTACATGTTCATCCCTTTGGAAGATTGATGAGTTTTGATATTTTGATTAGTACTTATTGACTGTGGTGTGTTTTTATGTTTTGATCGTTAATTAGTACATTATTAAATTTTTTTTTTATAAACAATTATTAAACTTGCGTTAATTAATGTATGTGTTTTCTTGAACATATTGACTGTGGTGTTTTGGATCGTTAGTACATCATATTTACGTTTTCTATTTATTCAACAAAAATATTGGTGTATTTTGTTTATATTAGAAATTAAAAATCAATGGGGTAATAGTTGAAACACAAAATTTGGTCGGTAGGATTAAGTTACAGGAAAATTTTTATAAAAAAAAATTCAAAGTTTGCGACCGAAATAGCGACTGTATATCAGTCACCAAATTCGGTTATCTGAGCATCGCGACCAACTATCCGACGACCAGAAATATATAATTTTGTGACCGAAATATCCGTCGCAAATTTATGACGAAATACAAATTCGGTCGCTAAACATTTAGCAACCAGGGTTTCTGCTACCCCCTTAATTTGGTCGCTAAACAATATAGCAACCGAATTATCATGTTTAGCGATCGAAATCTTCGGTCACTAAATAGGTTTTTTTTTGTAGTGTCACCTATAGAACTAGTTTTGAAAGACGATAGAATAACAGACCCAAAGGACAAAATACTAGGAGTGATTGAAGGAAATTTAGCTTATGTTAAGCTAAAATTTGAGATTCACCCAAATATTGGCATACCATTAGATACCCTGAGAATAGATCAATCATTAACCATGGAGCATAGATTCCTAAGAAATAATTTAATGAGACCAGGAGATAAAATCTTCTCAATTACTTACTGTGTTAATTATGCATTAACAAACTCTCAACATAGTATTACTTTCAGAAATAATGTCAGAATAGATATACAAAGACTTCATGAAGAAATAGGAAAAATTTATTATCCTAAGAGAAATGAAATAACTGAACTAGGAGTATCCATAAGAAATCCAAAATCATTAAGTTTTAGACAAATTCCAAAACCAATTACTTTCCCTGAGTCAGAAAAAACTAACGAAGACGAAAATATAAATAAACTATCAAACCAAGTAAGAGATTTAGCTCAATATTTAAGAAATAGAATATGAATAGAGAAAAAGAATTAAGAAAAATTTACGAAGAATCTTATAGCAAAATAAAGCAAAATAAAAGAAATATGAAAGACGTCATGGATATCTATGATCATTATCTTAAAAAAGATTTAGAAAATAGAAATCGAAAACAAATGGAAAGACATATTATAGAAAAGGAAAAATAACCTACTAAATTAGAAGATAAAAGAGAAAAATATAGAAAACAAATTATAAGAGGAATAGCAAAAATAGAAAAAATTAGATCTTCAAGCTCCAAATCAACATCATCTAATTATTTTAAAATAGAAGCACCACCTTTTGAGGATAGTGATAACGAATAAACAATGAAAATATACTTTGAATTTGATGATCAAACTCAAAAAGAAATAATAAGCGTGCTAGTAATGAGTCTACCTATCGATTGTAAACAATTAATAATTAAAAAAAATAAAAGCTCAATATAGACAAGAAGACTATTACTTAGCAATTATATCATTAGATATAGAATGGAATCATATGGAAGAAATGAGATTTGCCTTTGAATATGATGTACTATCTGATACTGATATATATGACGACTATGACATACTAGATGATTAAATGAATCAAAAAGGATATATTGCATTAAGGATTAAAAAGGTGGTACCATTTTGGTATCAGAGCTAAATACTTATGGATTCTCAAAATATAGAAAAGTTTGTACATAAATTAAGTATGCTAGATTTAACAAATCAAGACATACTAAAAAGATTAATACAAGAATTAAAAGCTGAAGCTACTGATGCTTGTAACAAACATATATAATATCATTGTGAGTATTGTGATTGTGAAGAATATGATAGAAAAATAGATTTAATAAAAATCATAATTACTAAATTAAAATTATGGATAGAAGATTAATCCAACGGCTCACAGGAACCAAAGTCACCCGCCTTTACGCGCTCAAAAGGCAGAGAATTCGGATCCAAGAATCACCTGGGTCTGATACTTTTACTCATTTATATATATCCCGAAACTCTTCAGGTCACGTGTCCCCAATCTTCTGTCCAACTAGCTATTGTAAATCTAAAGAATCTATGCTAATATAAAAGTTGGATATACAATTTTATTATATATATACATGTCAATATTATGATTTTTTGTTTTTTTTAAAATTAATTTTTTTAAAAAAATAATTTTTTTTAAAAAAAAATTTAATTTTTTTTTACGTTTATTCTTTTATTTTTAATTTTATAAAAATAAATAAACTTTTTTTTTTCGTTTTCCTTAATTTTAGAATTTTATTTCCTAACAATTTTTTTTTCTAACACATTTTATTTTTGAATTTATTTGTATACACTGACTGTGTAAAGTTTTATTACAGTGTCAACCAATCATAAATTGGCAAACAGTAAAATTAGAGTTGTCATGTTCTTAATGTTTTAATTTTTACATACTTATATTTTAATGTATATATAATTTAATATTTTTTATATTTTATATATATAGTTATTTATTTAATATTTTCCGATTCGAACCGAATCAAACCAAACCAATTTTAATTGGTTCGTATATTATTATTGACATTTTAAGTTTATAAATTTTTTTGTTTTAAAATATTTTTAGCCTGGAAATGTAGCAAAGTTATCCTGTTCTTCGAAAAAGTATAGGGTCGTAAGACTCGAACCAATAATTCGATGAATTTGAAAATCCAAACCAACCAATTAAATTGGTTCGTTTTTTTTCTTTTTTATGCACGGCTCCGAATTGAACCAAACTCAATGGTCATTAATTTGGTTATTTTGGAACCGAACCAATTTCCATATTTTAATATTTATATATATATATATATTTTAATATTCAATATGTATATCACTTTATCAATTAACAACTTTTCTTCTACTGTTCTTGTAACAGTAGAATGAGTTGTCAACCGATGGATAATTTTGGATTATTTAAATTTATTTATTTATTTTTTAAACATATATTCTTTATACATTTTTTTTAAAAAAAATTTCCCGAATTTTTTTTTTCTAATTTACTTTTTTCTAAAATGTTTATTTTTGTAATTGATTTTTTTGAAATATTTTTGTTTTCTAATTAATTTTATTTTTCTAATTTTTTTGAATATTTTTTTCTAATTATTATTTTCCTTTTTTCAAAATAATTTTTTATATACGTTTCTACTTTTTTAAAATTATTTTTCGAATTCTTTTTTTTTATAATTTACTTTTTTATTTTTCTAATATCTGTATTGACATAAATAGAGGCAGAACTATTCATATTTTGTATTTTTTCTATATCATTGCCTTTTTTTTTCTTTTTTAAATAATAAATCTATATCTATACTAATTAATAAGGGGAATTGATGATTTTCTAATAAAGTGACACGTGTCAGCACCACATGATTTAAGAGGATTAGTTGATCATTACTAATAATCGAAGAGGAACACTTAACACATAGTGTTACATTACGTATTGTAATATCATTTTAAAATAAAAATAATATTCAATTCTTTGCACTCAAATTATAGATAAAATTGTTTCAAGGTTTTTGCTGATCACTTCTGTCTATAAATAAAAAGCCTTGGAGATGAATGAGTACCACCATTATGGGTGAGAAGGAAATATTGAAAGCAATGTGTGAAATAAGTCAAGAAAATGTTTGACATAGTAGACTTAATTTGGGATAAAAGATAAAAAAAGTTTCGTACATGTAGAGACACAACTCATCTTATTAATGATAACAATGTTATCAATAATAATAGTAATTGATGACCCGTGCAGTGCAAAAATACTAATAAAAAACAATAGATAAGAGAAGACTTTCCTTCTCTAATATAAGATCCAAGTTTATGTGCTCCAATTAAGGGCATCCCGAGAGCTCGGAGGAGAAGACTTTCCTTCATCTCTAATATTGATTAGCTTCCTCGCTTAGCGAGATACCTTGGGCTGCCCTTCCTCCGCGGTAGAGTTAAAAACAGGATTTTAGCTTCGTCATGGATAAGCTCTCAACCAAGCTTGCTTCCTGGAAGCAGAACCTTTTGAATAAAGCGGGTCGGATTACCTTGGCTAGGTCTGTCCTATCCTCTCTCCCGACTTATGGCATGCAGGCTTTTTGGATCCCTTAATCCGTTTGTTCCTTCATTGATGCTTCATCGGAAAATTCATTTGGAAAGGGATCGATGGTAAAGGTATCCACCTTTTCAAGTGGGATACTATCACTCTTCCGCATGCACAGGGTGGCCTTGGTATTCAGTGAAGGATATCATTAGGAATGGAACTTGGGAGATGGGTGGCTTTGAGGTTGATCCATGGATGGAATCGGGAGAAAATTTTGAGCACCCCTTGTTAACGTGGTTTTTTGGTAGAGTCCAAAATTCCTTCGTGACAAATAATTGAAAATCAAACGAGTGTGGGACCTACGAGTTATGCGGTAATCTCGTCAAGAATGTACTGCTTTCAAGGTATTGTGCACAAGTACAAATTTGACTGAGTAGCCAAATTGAGAATTACTTGGTAAAGACTTAGTGTTAAATCAAATATGTATGTTTGATAGAAATATACAGAATATTGTCTATATTGAAAGAAATATTGTCTCTTTGGAAATAACCAACACATTACAAGGCATCATATAATATTTAAGTTTGGTACATGAAAAATACAATGTTAGACATAATTTTTCTATAGCACTATATCTTCTTTCAGCATCATTGAGGACTGCTCAGATAATACACAACCCTTTCGACATTGTCATTGTCATCATGGGCTAAGAGACATCCTATAGTGTCTTCAGATATTGATATGTACAACTTCAACGGTCGACGAGGCATAGCTGGCATCATGACCGGTGGATTGATTAAGTATTGTTTGATCTGGTCAAAAGCTTCTTGGTGACAAGATTCCTATATGAAACTTTGTTCTGCTTTCAACTTGACCAATGGTGCAAATACTCTTGTTCTTCCCGAAAAATTTGATATGAACCTCCTTAGAAAGTTAACCTTTCCTAGGAAGGATTGTAATTCCTTCTTATTTGTCAGTGCTGCGGCTTCCATAACTGCTTTAGCTTTATTCTTATCCACCTCAATTCCTTTTTTTGTGAACTAGAAAACCCAAGAACTTGGCAGAAGACACTCTGAAGCTACACTTCTCTGGGTTCATTTTGAGATTGTGTCTTCTCACACTACAAGAAATTCCCGATCTAGCGTCCAAATATTAGCGTCGGCCACGACTCCGACGCTCTAGCATCGGCCCATTCGACGCAAAATGGACGTTGCAATGTTACCCTTTTTTTTTAATCTATAAATCTAAGCTTGTGTGGGTCAAGCCGACGCTAAAAAATGACAACTTGTGTCGGCCAAAGCCCACGCGACGTTGAATTGTGCTTTAGCGTCGGACCTGTGGATGCTATATTTTGCGGGAACACTCATTTTTTTGCGGGAACACTTCAATTTTTCCTTATTTTGTTTTATTCTTCTATACACTACACACACACTGTGATGCAGAAGTGAGAACCCTCTGCCCTTTGAGAGAACTTGTTCGCACGAAGGCGCATTTGCCGTAGCCGTTACCGCCGCCGCCGCCGTCGGCACTATCGGTATGTTTCCTTCGCCGTCGCCGGTATGTTTCCTTCTCACTAACTCTCCTTCTCCTTCTCACTTTCTCACCTTCCACTCTCTCATCATCACTCACCACACACCTCACGTTTTGTCCCAGTGAGCTGAGTAGATAGGTATGGGGTTTTGGGGGGATTTAGGTGCAGCCCTGGTAACATGATTGGGAGAGAGAGCAGTGGCATCTTCTGAAAAGGGAAGGAGCATTGAAAACCCTTCCAAAAGAGAAGGACTTTCTTCTGAAAATGTCAATAGCAGTGGCGTCTCTTGCAGAAAATGTCCAAAATGCAAAGGTTTTGGGGAAGAAACTAGGGCTAAATTAAGGTTCTCCATCTTCTTTTGGTTTCGAAAAAAAAAACAGAGAAATTAAGAAACAAAATTTAGATTGAAATTGTCGAAATCAGGAGAAGAAGAGGACGTGAATTGAGGAAGTAAAGGGGGTTCAAAAAAATTTGAGTGATTCACTTTCAGGAACAGAAAAAAAAAAGGATTCATTGTCGAAATCGTGTTGTACTCTCATTTCTCATTTGGTTATGTCCTTTTCCTCTTTGTTTGTTTTCTCCTCTGTTGGCATTGAGATTGTTGAGTTAATGAAAGTTGTTGTGTTTGTTCTATTTTGATAAGAAATTAAGAGCTAGTTGTTGGAGCATTTTTTTTCTAGTTAGTCTCTGTAAATGTTGTATGTAATCTATATGAGAGAATGCAAAATCCACTAGTATTGCACATGGAATGAGTTGGTATGATATTTGTCCTGTGAAAGTATTATTGACTAATACATATAACATGTTAGAACAAGTAGTGCCTTTGTTTGTTTCTCAAGAAAATATGTTAAGACATCACATGTTTGTAAACTTTGTTAAGTTGAAGGCATCATTGACTTATTGTCCTTTAAATCATTTCCACTGTTTTACTTCTTTTGCCATGACAAAAATAAGTAAATATAGTTCCTTGATTCTTTGCTGATACAATATTCGGATCTGGCGCTTCTATAAGATTCAGAGTATATATATATATTCCAAACTCAAGGGTTCTCTTTTTGTTGTTTTCCTTATTATTCTTAGCTATTAATGTGATATCAACCTTCCTGTCAGTTTTCTTTTGTTGAAGCACCTACCTTAGGATATATATGACATGATAAAAAATTTAGTTCTCAATTTTTTAAAATTTACAAATATAATATCGTAGTATCTTTTAACACTACTTTTAAGTATTATCCTATAGGTGTTTGTTTCTTTAATCTATGATTGTGACTGAATAATTATATGTATAAATTTAGTCTGGCTTTAGCAATATACATATACAAAACTAAAGATAGATACCCAACCTCTAATGATAATTGTTGATCATATAGTGCAGATATGGTTATATGGTAGGATGCCTTAAGGTATGTTAGAGGGTAGATAGGAGTATTTTTAAGAGTTTTGTAGCTTAATAATTTCACTGATCATTGTTCAAGACAAGACTTGTTCTCAGGTTGTAAAGGTTGGTGGTTGTCTTGTTGAGGAAACCCCTGGCACCATGTCTAACTGGAAATGACAATAAAGCTTTATCTAGTACCAACTAATTAATCATTTTTTAACTTAAACAACGATTGGCAAGTAAATAAAAAACTCTCAATTTACTGAATTTAGTAAATACATCTTTTCCTGCTTCATTCATCTTTTTCCCCCTTTTCATTGTTCTAATTTTATCTACTAAAAGAGATAAAAATCCAACTTACTAGATCAGCAGCCGCATCTTACAAAAAATTGGGGAAAGGGTTAGGATGAGTTGTTTCAAACTCAATATATTGGGAGGCATTGTAAATCTTGATTGACCCCATTTTGCTTTCTTTTGTTTGTGAAGCCAATCTATCATATTTGTTTGGTTTTGGTACTCACTACTCACTTTACTCTGCTCTTTATTTCTAGCTAGTGGATTTCCATTAACCTGTTGCTTATCGAAGAATACAAGCAAAGATCAAACCTGTTACTCCTTTAGATCCCACGAAATCCACGCTCTTGAAGGTCGGTGTTTTATTTGTTTCTAACTCGGAACTTGATGTTTCCTATGATGATTTTTTTTTTACCATGCCATATAGTTTTGATTGGTTTTGTGAAACGTTGCTAATTGCTATCGCATATCCCCTCCCTCTTAGATTAGGATTTTAGATGGACAATGAATTTGAGGATATATGTAGTGGAGAGCGAGCTCAATAGGTGTGAACTTGTTTGAGATGCATGATGCTGGACTAGGTGCTATACATTGCTATTTTCACAAAAAATTTCCGAAGTTTTTCTGGTACCCTAGTGGTGATAATTGTATGTTTACCACGAGAAAATGGATCGTAGTTGGATGTATGATAGGGTCAATCCACGATAGGCGAGGCTTGAAAGATGAGTTTGTTAGTGGAGTAGAGGAGTTTGTCAACCATGCTAAGGAACAACCCTACTTTTTGTACGAAGGAGGGATCCGATGTCATTGTGCAATGTGTAAGTGCATGAAGCTATTGTCTGCAAGCGAGGTAAAGGTTCACTTGTACAAGTTCGGGTTTAAGACAAACTATTTGATCCGGGTGAACATGGAGAAGTGGAGCGAGATATGGACTTAGGGGGCCATTCAAGCAATTACTTGTCATGTGGATAATGATGATGAATTTATGTCAATGAATCATATGGTGTATGATGCTTTAAGGCCATTTGCGATGCCTCCCATGCCAATGCTAACATGGGGAACGAGACACTTAATGAAGGCGAGATGCCCAATCCCGAAGCTCAACGTTTTTACGATACATTAATCTCTCGCAAACCAGCCCATTTGTGAAGGAGCTACCGAATCTAGGTTATCAATATCTGTTAAGCTTTTGGCGGTAGATCTAAGCGGCATGTTCCTCAAAAGGGAATAGATTATTTTGCACAAATGCTTGCCAACGTAGCTAAAGAGCTAGGATCAAAACAATGCTTACCCGAGAACCATTACCAAGCAACAAAGTTGGTGTCTAAGTTGGGGTTAAAGGCTGAGAAGATTGATTGTTGTGTAAATGGTTGCGTGTTATATTACAAACTGGATAGAAACTTATCTGAGTGCAAATTTTGTCAAGCTGCAAGGTATGTTCCTCCAAGGAAAGGGATGGGAAAACACAAAAATGTTCCGGTGAAGAGAATGTTTTATTTGCCAATCATTCCCAGGTTACAAAGATTGTATGCATCAATAGAATCTGCGGCTCGAATGAGGTGGCATCATGAAAATAAGGCGAGTTCGAACGTTCTACGCCATCCGTCCGATGGGAAGGCATGGAAACACTTTGATGATGTTTATCCATATTTTGCCAGTGAGCCAAGAAATGTAAGATTGGGCCTATGTGCTGATGGGTTTACACCTTACATCCAAGCGTCGACTTCTCCATACTCATGTTGGCCGGTCATAGTTACGCCTTACAATCTTCCCCCAGAAATGTGCATGACCAAACCATACATGTTCTTGACTTGTCTCATTCCTGGACCATCTAACCCAAAATCAAAGATAGATGTTTACTTGCAGCCCTTGATTGATGATTTGCAACAGCTGTGGAGATTTGGTGTTTTGGCTTACGATATCTCGATGAAACAAAACTTTCTCATGAGAGCATGCTTAATGTGGACAATTAATGATTTTCCAGTCTATGGCATGTTATCTGGATGGGGTACACAGGGTTAATTGGCATGTCCTTATTGTATGGAAGACACAAAAGCTTTCACCTTGAAATATGGTGGAAAAAATTCTTGGTTCGATTGTCATCGTCGATTCCTGCCAGAAAATCATTCTTTCAGAAGAAGTAAAAGGGGTTTTACAAGAAACAAGGATGAGAAAGATGGCCCACCTTACATGTTAACAGGGCAACAAATCTGGGAATTAGTTCGTGATTTCCCAAAAGTGACAGAGGTTGGTTGGGGCAGATTGCAAGGGTATGGCGGGTATCATAATTGGACCAAACAAAGTATATTTTGGGATCTTCCATACTGGAAGGACAACTTGTTAAGGCATAATCTTGATATGATGCACATAGAGAAGAATTTCTTTGATAATGTGCTAAACACTGTCATGAATGTCAAGGGTAAAACAAAGGACAATGAAAAGGCGAGAATGGATATATACGTGTTCCCGTGCACGAGGACTTGGAGATGCAACCCTTACCTAATGGAAAGATGGGAAAGCCAAAGGCAAGCTACACTTTGTCACCAGAAGATTCAAAGTTAGTGTGCAAATGGATTAGCGAACTGAAAATGCCAGATGGCTACGCTTCAAACCTTGCTAGGTGTGCCGATGTCTCCAAGGGTAAGATGCATGGGATGAAAAGCCATGATTGTCATATATTCATGGAGTGCTTACTCCCAATTGCCTTTCGTTCGTTGCCAGAATGTGTATGGAAAGCACTAACTGAATTAAGTCGATTCTTCAAAGATCTATGTTGTAATACATTGAGGATGGACGACTTGGTTAGATTGGAGCAAAATATTCCCATCATCATATGCAAGTTGGAAAGGATTTTTCCACCGGGATTTTTTGATTCAATGGAGCATCTTCCAATTCACCTACCCAATGAAGCAATCCTTGGTGAGTCCGGTTCAATATCGGTGGATGTATCCATTTGAAAGGTAATTAAATTAATTTTTAATATTTACATCTTGATTTCTTTCGAATTCAAAGATGTATGGTCATTTTACATGTAGATTCATGGGGCGACATAAAGCGGGCGGTGAAAAATAAGGCTAGAGTGGAAGGTTCCATATGTGCTTTCTACTTACAACGTGAGACAACCTATTTCTGCTCTCACTTATTTCAAGACCTTTAGCTTGTTGCCTACCACAAGTTTTAGGAACGATCCTCGATCGGGACATGAAGGCATCCACCCAACGCTATCACTCTTGAACAAACTGGTCGCCCTAGCGGGAAGTGTCAAACCCATTGGCTTACTGAGATGATGAATGGAAATATGCTCATGTGCATGTCTTTGATCAATTGCCATGAGGTTAAATCAAATCTTGAGTAAGTAAAATTTGTATCCCTTCAAGTGTGTGCTTGACGCATTGAGTATTGTAGAGTTACTTATAAAAATTGTGCTTGATGTCAGTGCATTCTTGCAAAATCACTCCATCAATGATCAAGATGCTTCAGTCGTATACATGCAGAATTTCCCACGTGGTTGAAGGAATATGTAAGTGTAATGTACAAAAATGATGAAATTATTAGCAATCACACCTCTAAGCATATGTGTCTCTTCTATGTAGGTTTATGATGAGAGGAATAGGGTGATCAACACAAACATAAAGGCATTAACTTGGGGTCCTATAACAAAAGCAACATCATGGCACATGTACTTTGTAAATGGGTACAGGTTTCACACTAAGGATTGGAGTGATGGTAAAAAACCATAAATTGTGGGGTGCATGTAAAAGGTGTTGCGGAAGGAGGAGAAGATGATTTTTACGGCATTATCCAACGTATCTTTGAATTGGAATATCATGGTTTGAGTAATAAGGTTGCTATATTTTACTGTGAATGGTTTGATCCAACAAGGAATAGAGGCACAAGGGTCCATCCACATTATAATATTGTCGTTATTAAGATGAATAGACGGTATGGTCGATATGATCCGTTCATTCTTGCAGAAAAAGCAAGACAAGTATATTATGTCCCTTATCCAAAGACGTGTAAAGACCTACGTGGTTGGTCTGCGGTAATCACCACAAAACCAAGGGGTCATGTGGAAGTCGAGGACATAGAGGATGAAGAGCCTTATCAGGCTGATGAGATGTCACCCGTTGTACCAATTACAGAAGTTGAACCATTACAAGGCTTACTTGATGAAACCATAAATGGGTTCGAACAAATAGTTGACCGTAATAACGATTCAATGGATCACGATGGTCAATCAGAAGATGAAGGTGTTTCGATAGAATGTAGTGATAAAGATGAGGAGAAGGGGGAGGACGAGGATGAGGATGAAGACGATTATGAGGATAGTGACGAGGATTAGATTAGATTATATGTTAATAATATGCATTGTACTATTTTAATATGTATCCTAATGTGTCTTAACATGCACAAGTCAACTTTACATATATGTTTAGAATATGTATCTAACTATTTTAATGTGTATCTTATTATTTACAAGTTCAACTTTATATGCATGATTAGATCATATGTATATATATATGTTATATTTTGCACTACAGTAGATGTCGGGACGAGGTCGAGGGAAGATGCCTACCAATAGAGGTCGAGGGAGGCTTCTACGACTGGCGATCTTGCTGCAGAGACACACGCAAAATCCGTCACGAGGCAGGACTACTGGAACCACCTTTTGAGCCTATAGCACCGCCGGCCCTTCCTTCCCAGCCGGTCGTCACACCACCACCTTCCGAGCCTACCCAGACGTAGTCACTATGATCCCTACTCCGGATACATGCCCCTAGGCAATTTGAGTGTGGTTCATCTTCATACCGCATGCCACGAGAGCTCATGTTGCGGCGGCCTCCCCACGAGGAGGTAAACCAACATGAGGAGGCTGCAGGAGGGGGATGAGGAGCAAGAGCGGGAAGGGGGAGGAGGAAGAGGAGGGGCATGGCGAGCATGCCACTCCGTCGGCGTCGGCGAGGCATGCAGAGAAGGATCTTGACGGGAAGATCATTATATGTCCTATTGGGAAAGGGTAAGTTGGAACTTTCTTTTGTTTCTTTATATATTTATTAAGCACTTGGTTTTATATATGCATTTGATTTGACATTTGACATTGAGTTTGGATTTTTGGTAGGTGGACTCGGCAGGATTCTCTGCGATGCGATTAAGTTTGCCATCACCTCACAATTTTGGGGTGTTCACCATTCTTTGGTGTGACCCCGATGAAGTGAGGGACTTTTGGTGGGCCAGATTTAGGGTAAGTTCTATATTGCTTTTTATTATTAGTCGAGTGTAAGGGAGTATTTTTAGTAGATTGCTTTTCATTCAAGTTGTTTATCTTTAAGCCTACGTTTGTTTAATTAACACAAGTTCACAGTTTTATTCAAGTTAACACATGTGAAGAGCTTATATATATACTTATTTATCCGATTAACTATTTTGATTAATTAACTTCTTGCAGGATAGAGTTTCTTGGGATCCTCGTCATTACGACACCATCTTTAAGGTCTTTCGGCAAAAATGTGCAAAGCGTCTTTCCGACATCCTCGGCAGAGAAGAGGAAGAAGGGGACGCAACCTAAATGGATGGGGGACGAGGCATGGATTGGTCTTCTTGAACATTGGCAAAGTGATGCCTTCCTAAAGATATCAACACAAAATAAGACCAATCGGGCTTGAAAAGGGTGAGTGCGATTCACACGACGAGTCGCGGATCTCACCTTGAGGTGGCACTAGACATGGTATGTATTTACTTAATATTCATCGTTTAGTCCATTATCATATACTGATTTTCTTTGTAAATGAACATGTGTTGGCTTTTGGGTAGGTCCAAACAAATCGGGGGCCTTGTGGATCCTGTGAGTTTTTAGAGCCACCCACGAGAAGAGTTCGGCGAATGGGTTGATAGCCGCTCAAAAAGAACATATGTAAGTTGGTCGTATACATCATTTTTATATAACTTTGTTATCAATGTATGTACCTTAATAAGATTTGTTTGTGTTCTTTACTAGGAAGAGTATCGCGAGCGTTTGATTCGAGATACGAGACACGGAGTTAATGATGCCTCCACGAGATGGGATGCAGGAAGTGGATGGGGCGAGGAAGCTTCAATTGTGGCGAGGATGTTGTTGGGGGTAGGACCCGGGGACGATGTTGCCGGGCTGAGACATGTCTTTGAACGTCACGTCGTGGTATGTCTTCATTAACTCGGGAGTCTCATGTGTCTTCTAGCCATGGTAATGGGTTTGAGCCCGAGGAGGTCGTTGCACTTCGTGAGGAGGCTACGAGCTAGGGAGGAGGCAGCCAAAGCTAGGGAGGAGGCTGCATTAGCTAGGGAACAGGATGTCAATTTGGAGGCCCAATTTCACGCTATGATGGAGCGAATGGCAGCTTTAGAGCGTAATAGTAGTCGGGGTCGTCGCATCCCGATTATGATGACGATCTTGACGACCATTCGTTAGATTAGGCATCATGTCATGGTCCCTCGCAGATGTTGATTTCCTTTACTTTAGACATTTCGCATTTACTTTTCAAGTACTTTGAAGTTTGTGTTCATTTACTTTGTTATGTCCTGTGTGGATTATCATGGCAGTTTGGTTCATCAACAATTATACAAGCTGTTCTTGAGACGAAGTATTATAATGGTTTGAGTTGTAAGTGGAGAAAGAGTTGGTTCTATTATGTTTTTTTTTGTTGGGTGATATTTCAAGTTTTATGCTTTATTTGACTCTGTTAGACTTGTTAAAAGGTTGGAGTGCTGCAAGTGCTAAAGCGAGGCTATTATTGTTTATTAAGGATATAGGTGCTAAAGCAAGGGCTATTATTGTTTATTAAGGATATTTTTTATTTTATATTTCCAGGTTTGTAATAATATAGCTACTTAATAAAAAAAATTTAAAAAAAACATTATTTACGTAGGCTTGGTCGACGCTAAAGCCTACGCTATAACAAAGTAAATTAGTGAAGGCTGGTAGACGCTAATTTTAGTGAAGGTTGGTCGACACTAATTTTAGCGAAGGGCCAAGCCGACGCTAAAATGATCTGAAATAGCGTGGGCTTAGGTAGACGCTTAATTTTAGCGAAGGCCGGGCCGACACTAAATTGCTCTAACAAGCATCGGCTAAAAGCCGACGCTAAGTTTAGCATCGGTCATTCCCTATTGTCTTTGCCGCCACTTAACGTCGGCTTTTAGCCGAGCGCTAATTTTAGTCGCCGCCATCATTTGCGAGGCTAAACGTTGCGTCGAGGCTTTTAGCGTCGACCACGACACCGACGCAAAGCCGACGCTAAAGTGGCCGTTAGCGTCGGCTTTTGCCTTGTAGCGTGGGCTTTTGGCCTACGCTAAAAGCTGATTTTCTTGTAGTGTCATCCTTTCAAACCCATGCTTCATGTGCTCTAAGTGGTCATCCTTAGTTTTGGATTTGACAACCACATCATCAATGTATACCTCTATGAATTTCCCAATCACATCGTGAAAAATGGTATTCATTGCTCGTTGATAGGTGGCTCCTGCATTCTTTAAACCAAAAGGCATGACAATACATTCATATGTCCCAATTGCTCATGGACACTTGAAGGCAGTCTTTGACACATCTTCTTCGGCTATAAAGATTTTATTATAACCTGCATGGCCATCCATACAACTTAGAATTTCATTTTCACGATCTTTGAGTCGACAAGCATGTAAGCTTATTGGCATCGAGATATTCATCTTTAGGGGGTAGCGGTATTTAGATTTCTAAAATCTATGCATACCCTCATCTTGCCATTTTTATTAATAACTGGAACTACATTAGAAAGCCAATCGACATACCCGGTCGTTCGAATGAACTTTGCCTTAAGAAGTCTCTCTACTTCCTCTTTAATTTTATGTACCACCTCTGGGGCAAATCTCCTCGCTTTTTTGTTTGACGGAGGTTTGCAATCTTCCCCGAGTGGCAACGATGTTCAACAAGATCTCTGCTTAAACCAAGCATTTCCGTCGTAGTCCCGTGCGAAGCAATCTTTATACTCCGTAATTAGTCTAACAAGTTTTTGTTTGTAGCCCTCGCGCGGAAAAGCACTCACAAAGATACACCTTTTCACGGCCTCCGTACCTAAGTTTATTTCTTTTAGGGGATCCTCAATTTCCACATTTTGCTTTGCTTGGCTCCCTTTTAAAAACCTAAAGGGTGGGTCGTCAATTATACAATCTGCTAACACACTCTCGAAGTGTGTACTTCCATGTCGGCTAGATAAGCCGAGCAATCTCCTTAGTGTGTTTCAAGACTGATTATTGGAACTTGATCAAGTTTTGTCGGCCTCTTCCTTTACCTTAACTACGGATTGGCTGAGAAGGCTTGCTTCCAATACGTCTTTTTTCAATAACTCCTTCGTTTTGCAGTTATAGGTTTGACATTTGGTGAATACACCTTGAAATCAACATGTAGTTCTTGAGCATAGCAAGCGATGTCATCTTCTTCAACTATTTCTACCCGATCTTGTGCATTCCATAAGATCATTTTTCGATTCTGCACCGTTGGACGGATTGCTTCCTACCGCGTGAATCCAATCCCCCGCCAAGTAATATATTGTAGCTCGACTTGGCGGGGATTATCACAAATAGTGTCATCCTTTCGACGGTGCCAACTGAATATTCAACAGGATGACGCCATCGATGGAGAAGTCTTGCAAGCTGAAATCATTGACAACCATATCTGTTGGGATTAGATCAGGCTAATCATTCCCTAGCTTTTTCAACATTGCTCTTGCATCAGTTCATACGGCTCCTCCATCAATTAAAACCCTATTAGTAGGGCTTCCATCTATTATGGCCTTTACATATAATGGCCTTAAATGGTTCCTCTGCTCATCCGTAGGCTTTTCCAATTGGGCCATATTATCAAACACAGTAACCAAGTTTTCTTGAGCATACATCCAAAAATCACCTGGATCTCCATCATTTTTTACAACATCTTGCAAGTCGGAGAAATCAACTCGAGATATCCTTCATATTCTAGCGGGATAAATGATATCAAGCGTATCTTCATTTCTATTCCCGGTTCAAGTATGAATTCATTCTCCGGATCCTAATCCAAGAATGCACCTCCAACCATTCTGCCATGATTTCTTTTTAAATCAACTCTAATCGTCGATCTTGACCTATCTGACAGAGGTCGGGATATTCCTGTGCCACAGCTATCTAATGTCTCGATAATATCAGCTAGATCTTCATTTTGGCTATCCATGTCCATGTCTTTACCGATGTTCATGTCATCATTTGGATCATTCAGTGCTTGATGCGGCCCGAAAGACAAGTTTTCATTGGTTAGGTTGCATTCAGGGAGCGTTGCCAACTCGTTGTTCTTGCATTCTTGCCTTAACCTTCTTCTCGAGCCCCGTAACCTTTTCCATGTCTATCAAACCGACATGCCATTTGCCTGTGGATTTTGTTGGTGGTGATGCCATCTAAGGCCCTTCTTCTACGTGAGACCTACGCATAGGCTTATTCGACACGGCTACTACGGGCATCCTCGTGTCAACTTCCATTGGGTGAGCCTTTATCACACTTTTCATTTTGACATCTTCACTCTTATCACTATGTTGCCGACCACTGCAACCAAACAACCAGTATCCAGGAAGGCAATTCATTTATGGTGATGCCCCCTTGCTTGACAAGCTTATTCTTTTGAGCCTGTCAGTAGCCTCTACACCTCTCTTACGACTCTTAGATATGGGCTGGTGACTTGACGGTCTGACAAACCAGGCCACCGCCATCCGAGTATTGGAGCCAAACCGCCCTTTTGAGTAATTCTCATTCCATAAGGGAGGATTGTTATCATTAAACTTATTCCTTTTGGCCCATTTCTGCTTCCGCAGATTCCGGATGTGAACTATGGCAGAATTTCTCACCCATCGATCCACCATTACATTGGACGGGGGTTTCACTGTCGACGGAATTGAAGCCCCTGCCGATAGTTCTATTACTTCCCGCCGATTCTCGACTAGATCTTGAGCCAACCTCCACTGATTCCCGGTGATAGGTCTTGTTTGACATAAGCGTTCGCGACTATCTGCTTTTCGGTTGACAACATGTGCGACACTCTGTGCACACTCAGACCAGACCCAGATGACGCAGGGTGCGAAAACTTGCCATGACTATTACCATCACGAGACTCGGATTACGTCCTGTGGGTGATACGATGGGCTCTCGCCCCCAGCTTTCTTGGCGGACATAGATCGTCGTAAATTCCTACATCTTGGGCAAACTTTAAATATGCCACCAGATTTTTTCCGTGTCATGAAATCGACAAGTGGTTCCCCCGGCTTTGGATAGATGATCGAATGAAAGCAAGTCCATCGGATATTCTGTCCAGCCCTTATATTGACCATGCCTATTTCCATAAGGACTTGGCGGTCAGTCTTGTTAACTTCAGGAGCGAGTGGTTCTGTGTCAATCTTCATGTCCAGTTTCTTGTGCGAAATTTAGCCTTCCTTACCTAAACCTTTACGAATGATGTCCTTGAAATGCATACGATCGTTAGTCACATGACCAAAAGTGTTATAGAAATTCGCAATATTTCCGATCCCTTTATTTCATTTGGGATTTCAATAGCCTATGATCATCCGACAATTTTAATTGTTCATCCTTAACAATATGTCATATATTTGATGGCTTTGTCACGTCAAATGTATATACTTTCTTATTGCGAAAGGAATCCTTTCTTTGGCCCTTCGGGACTCAAGTCTTGGCTGTATGAGGTGGGCCATTTTTAGTCGACATAATCTGCCCATATTCCTCTGAATTATTATCTTCTTCTTGAGTCATCGCATCCGACAAAATTAATCTTTTCCTTTTTAGGAATTTCCTTTGGTTGAAAACCTTTTCACCCAATTGTTCAACTGTCGAACTTTATCACCCAACTGCGAGATCATTAGATGTTGGTTGACCAATTTTTCCTAGTATAATAATCTAGACCTCCTCAAGCGATCTTTATTATTTCTACCTCGGGGATATGGGTGAAGCAACGACTCCTCATCCGGGAGGAATCGGGCCGGGTAGTCGCCTGAATTCATTATTCATTCTCTTGATGGCAAACAAATATGTTAATCCAACCTTTAGGTCACCCCAAAAGAATTGATCATGAAAACTCCTCTCCAATTGATTCCGGGAATGTATGTGAATTAGGTCTCAAGGTTGAAAACCAAGAGAAAGCATTTTTCGTCAAGGAACTTAGGAAGAACCTCAACTTAGACCTTCTTCCAATGCCAAGTCTCCTATTTCGATAGTGTATCCAGCAATGTGTTCCTTTGTTGACTCACCGCTTTCTCTTGAGAATTTTGACAACTTTGGTATTTTCACGCCTCTAGGCATTTACTTTGTTGAACCCAATCTGAAAGCAGAAGTGAAGTGTGGCTGATCGTTGTAGCAATGTTGAAGCCAAACCGATTCAACACTTGTTCCACTATAGTTCACGTTTTGATTCAAAAGTTTTGCCTTATTGCTCCTAAAGGACCTTGGTTGCAACCATATGCTTGTCCTCTCCTGGTTGGAGAATATGGACGTTACCATGTCTTAAACAGATTCAACGTGGTGGTTGTCGGGGGTTCCTTGTCATCCGGATCTATCATTTCTTGTTGAACATTTTGTTGTTCATCCCAGGTTGGTTGTCACCCCTTATACCCCTGTTAGGATTAGGTTGTCCTAAGGATATAACACCTAAGGCTTGGTTCAACCTTCCAATTTCAGTGCCAATCGTTACACGCATTCGGTATTGTTAAATCACTAGGGTAATCACAGTTCCATCTGATGAGTCATGTGGTGTATCATATCTATGTTACTAAGGTCCATCGATGTCGAACATTTTACAATGAATTGTGTTGGACAATATGACGGGAGCATGTCTTCTTTGGTGACAGGGGCAGAGAGCTGGGCGCTCTTGTCGAACCGGTATCCCATGACCATGGACCTGTCACTCCTATCCGGGTAGGGGCTTGCCCTCCGGTACAAAGGGCCATGCGGGAGGCCAACCGGCCCCATTCCATTGGGATCCGGTATCATCCCGTTTGGATATGGCATATAAAGTTGAGGATTTATCTTTGGGTTGTCGTGATAGACCCAAAAGGATCGCGTGCGAGGTTGTTGCAAATGTTGGGTAGTTCCCCTGGTTTGTTGAGTTGACAATTGTTTGGGATAATCCTGTAACCCATAGCAGACCGCCATTTGCGCGGTGAATGTGGTGCCTGAGTGATACGGAGGGACATAGTCATTGAGGTTGTCCGCTGTATCGCGGCACTCCTCCCGCAACAACTGATTATTTTCAGGATTCGTAATGGCAGCAGACGATGGGGGTCACTCTACGAGGCAACCAGCATTTTGTACTACTTATAACACAGATTGCAGCACATATTTTCATAAATGTGGGGAAATTGTCAATTTTCTATCACTTCGATAACCTGCGGCTCATCTAGTTTCCATCTGAAAATGAGTAGATTTTGTGCCTAATTGGGCGAGTCAACCTAGCTAATCTCCCAAATTGGCCTTGTTTTGTTCCTAAGTTAGAATTTGATTCGTTTAATGCATTTTTAGTAGTTTTTAGTTTATTTTGGGTAGAATTACGGTCTTCGTTTCCTCTTCCTGTTTCGGTTAAAAGTGAAGCTCTTAGAGTCGAGAAAATGAAGAAAAACAGTGGAAAAGCAATGCGAAGTTTAGCCTCGAGAGAGGATCTCGCCTCAAGATCACGAGCCGAATAAACTTGCGTCACCCTTTCTGTCTCTCCTCGTGATCCTGAAGGGACGATCTTGCCGATGTCACCTTCTGTCTCGCTTGCGAATCACCATCTCGCCCGCGAAACCAATCTCAAGAAATCGATTCATAAGATTATCACCAGGAACGATTTGCCCTCGAGCGGGCGAGACCTCGAACCCCTATTTATAGGCATGTTTAGGGCGGATAGATACCTTTGTTCACCACTTTTTTAGATCGTTTTTGAGACAAATCCTTATTCTCCGGAGCTGCGTCTCCTATGTTCTTTCCTATTTTACAATTATGATGAACTCCAATGTTTATGCGTTGTTACAAGCATGAGGAACTAATTCCATTGTCTAAGGGATCAATGAAAACCACCCGTGGCGATGTAGCGTAAATGTGATGTATGTTTTTCCTCCTTTACCTCAATTCTGTTTTCCAATTCTGAATTTATTACATTGCTGTAGCATGCATGATGACTAGTTAACGGATTTAGTGGCTTGATAGGTAATTCGTTTAGAACTTGAATTTGGGATCAACATTGAATATTGCACGAGTGAGTAGAGAGATCGAGGGCAACCCATATAGAATACCGCCGTAGATCGGGGTTTGAAGCTTGGATCCACGTGTCCACAACATGGGGAGTGAAATGGCCAAAAGTTCCTCCCCACTTAATATTTTCCTCCTCTAAAGCGGTACAACAAAATTAACCGTCACATCTTTGAGAACATAAGATGATTCTTAGAAAACTTAAGGAAGGTATACGCTTTCTTGAGAAGATGTCCTTGGCTTCTTTGACCCGGTACCCCAAGGTTCAACATTACTTTAACAAAGTTAAGGGGGCGCTCAGATGAGGACCTGTGATGCCGCGACGGGCGGTCTTTTTCTTATTTATACCGAGGATGGATGGGCATTATTGGAGAAGATGTCGAACAATGATTACAATGCGTGGTAGGAAACTCGGAGTGGGTCGATTTGCGGCAATAGAAGCCATTCAGCAAAATAAACCGGTGAAGATGCAAAATGCGGCATTATGAGGAACAAAAGGAGTTAATGAGATACGAAGGAATGCCTCGGGTTGTGATAATTGTAATGGAGATCTGAGTTTAGTTGTCCGTTCAACTTCTCCTAAGAACATGTGGACTCATTACCCAATTTCCTTGACGTGCCCCGAACAATATCGGAAACGAGCAGTGATTGACGTGAATCAATAGGGGTTATATGAGGAGACACCATCAGCAGGTTTAACACGGAGTAATGCTGGTGGTGGTCTGAAGCTGGGCAACAACAACCTCAATAGAGTGGAGGACAAAACTGGATGATCCCATAACGCAATACTCAATGCAGTGCTTTCCCAGGGCTAATCATTGCAAACAAAGGATGATGAAGGCAACCTTGGGTAGTTGGCTATAGAAAAGACGATACGGGAGAATTGAGAAGTTGTCAATCAATAAAACGAACAATGACATAAGTTGGCAGTAACTCATAAGGTGGAATTCGATAATCTCGTAACCTAGAGATATATGACCGATGAGTCATTCCAAAGCAATAAATGGCGTCTCCCAGACTTTCCCGAGTGGATACTGAGGAACAACTCCAAAGAACCAATGCAATGTCAGAGCAACTAGAAAGGTCGGGTAAAGTTGGGATCTAAACGAAATGAAATTAGTTCTCTAGAAGGCTTGAGGCCTGGAACAACCACATATCATAATAGCACCCTAAGAAAGAGGAGTTGGCAAGTGACAAGGCAGGAGCAAAGGGGAAGGTTAAAACTTGTAGATGAAGAGTTCAAGAAAGAAGTGGATTAACCCAAAGACCTCCCCCCCTTCATGAAGGTACCATATCCAAAGATTGAAGAAGCCTCTACAAGATAAACAGTTCAATAAATTCCTTGATGTCTTTCGCAAACTTGAATTAACATTCCATTTGCGTAAGCCTTGGAACAAATGCCATCTTATGCCCGGTTTATTAAGGGGAGCCTTCTAAGAAGCGAAAATAGTGGATGAGGAAGCATTTGCTTGGCCAGAGAGTGTAGTGCCATTCTTAAAGAAACTACCTCCAAAGTTAGAAGGATCCGTTTTTTTCTATACCATGCACCATGGGGAGATGACTCTAGGAAAGGGTTGCAGTGATCTAGTGGGCAAGCATCCAACTTGATGCCCTTCTCTATGATGAAGAATTAGGGATTAAGCCAAAGATAACGGATGTCCACTCAACTATTGGTCTTCTATAAAATATCCTTATGGGGTGGTCGAAGATTTGTTAAGTAGAAGGACAAGTTCATATTTTAACGGATTTTGTGGTGTTGATATGGATGAGAAAACATCAGATCCTCGCCATATTGGGTAGGCCCTTCTTGGCCCATTGGCGTGCTTGATAGATGTGCAACAAGGAAACTCACCCTAAGGGAGCAAGATGAGAATGTAGTCTTCAATGTCTTTATGTAGAAGCACCCCGTTGAGAGGTCGGATGTGTATCGAGTGGATATGGTGGACTCAATTGCTCAAGGCAAAGGCCCTTACTAGAGAAGCCTATGGTTCTTCACTTGCACGGGTATTGGTAGAATCCCATGATGATGATAGTGAGGAAGAAGGCCCTTTGGGGGACAGTGGCATCTTGAATGCTTAAAAACATGGAGCCCTTACTAGTCTCCAACGAGGAGTGAATGTGCAAAAAGAAGCTCAACAACGAAGGAATGGAAGAAGATATCAAAGAGCCGGAGTTGAAGATGACTCCCAACCCACTAAGGTATGCATTCTTGGGAGAAGCGGACAACATCCAAAGAATCATTAGCGATGCCTTGAAAAAGGATGAAGAAGAAAAGCTATTAAGAGTTCCTGGGAACACAAACCCGCCATTGGGTGGAAGATTTCAGACCAAAAGTGTATAGCCTTCCACATGCATGCATAAGATTTTGATGGAGGATGATTATAGGTTGGTTCAACCACAAAGACGCAATTAAATCCCATCATGAAAGAAGTAGTGCGTAAGGAAGTGTTCATTTTTTTAGATGCTTTGGTCCGTCTATCCAACTCTCGATATAGTAGATTAGCATCCAATTCATGTGGTCAAACAAAGGTGGAATGAGGCTTGTTTAATCTAGTTTGGCATTGTAAGACCGGGTTTATGCAATGATCTGCAGTTCAATCCTCGTTTTCTCCTCCCAAATTTGCCTTGTTTATTCCTAAGCTAGACTTTGACTCTTTCGTAGGCAATTGTTGTAGTTTTTAGTTTATTTTGAATAGAATTCTTTTGTTTCTTTTGTTGTTTTCCGGGTTGAAGTGAGCCTTTAGAGTCAAGGAAGATGAAGAAAACAATTGGAAAAGCACCTACGGAGGTTTAGCACCGTGAAAGGATGCTCGTCACGAGTTCGAAGACCAGATGGCAGCTAATAAATCATCATTTCTGTCACCCACGAGAAGGCTCTGCCAGCCGCGAATCAGAAGACCACGGGAGGATGAGACCATCACGGCCTAGCCGTGATAGTAAGATCATGCCTATATTTGAAGCGCTTCTTGTGCGGAAACATGCTCTCGTGATCGCGAGCTCATTGGAATGCGCGCTAAAACTAATTTTTCCCGCGAGTAAGCTTGCTCGCCACTCGAAAGGGCAAGCCAACTCCTATTTATAGGCGCTATTTTGAGTCAAAAAAAAAGGATCCGAAGTTTTTACCACTTGTTTTGGAGATCAGTTTTGTGCGAATCCTTGTTATTCTCGGGAGTTGCGGCCTCCCTCTTTTTATTTTTCTTATTTACTATGGTGATATGGCCAGTTGTTTGTGCATCGTTACGGGCATGAGAATCTTTTTAATCCCTTGTTGCTAAGGATCAATAGAAGCCACCCATGACGGTGAGGTGTTCGTGGATGTATGTTCTCTCCTTCTCTCAATGTTTTCCACTTACGATTTGATTGCGTTTGATCATATGCATCGCGTGATTGACTTGTTAACGTTGATGAGGAACATTAAACCCAATTCGCGTTTAGAACTTGAATTGGGATCACTAGTGAATATTACTTGCAGTGAGTAGGAGATTAGTGCAGCCTTATAGGGAGACAGTTGTAGAGAGTTTGATGATTGAGGTTATGAGACCTAGTAAATGTGCTACGATCGTCGAATTCGTCTATTGAGCACGGCGGTGGATATAGGAGGAATTTGGGGGGTCTGGGTTGACATTATAATTGAACTTAGGGAGGAATTCATCATCACTTGAGTATATGCATATTTGGGTAGGTGGATTTGTGACCTTAGGCATTTTAATTTCCAGATTTTAGTTAATTATTTTATTTGATTAGTTGATTGAATTGCGATCTTATTCTCTACTCTCTCAACCACTTTCCTTGCACGACCAAGCGTGCGGATTTCTACATGAGGTGGTTGAATTGGTAGCCCAATCCTTGTATTCGACCTAGGTAAATTCTTACCGTGTTTATTTTATTACTTACGTGACCAGTACATAGCAGGTGACTTGACAAGTTTTGGCGCCGTTCTTAGGGATTGGCATAACCATTTTCCTAATTTCTAGGAGAATTTGGTGATTATTTAATTGTAACTTTTATTTTATTTTCTGTTATTTAATTATCTTATTTCTCTACCTTCTTTGATTCCACTTGGTCTTGCCTTGTTTTTATGCGAGTACCCTTCCTGAGAGGACTTGCTATTTGATTCGAGATCACCAGGACCGAGAGCGAGATTAAGGAAAGAAGCAGAGCGAAAAGAGAGTGGAAGGAATTAAAATAGAGGCATGGGCACGAAGAAAACCCTCCTCCTCCCCTCCTCGTTACAAGCCTCTCTTGAGTACGATCTAC
>JAUPTC010001165.1:0-28141 GCA_030762895.1 Sophora flavescens
GATGTGCTTCATGTTCCTCACGGGGACTCCTAGAGTATATGAGGATGTCATCTATGAATACGACCACCGACTTGTCAAAAGCGGTTGAAAAACCGGTTCATCAGTCCGTTAAGGCAATGCGAGGTGCATTGGTCACTCAAAGAGAGGCATGCCGAGGTATCATAATGTCCATAGCAGGTTGGGGCATGGAAGTCTTTGGTATATCTTGGGTCTTACTTTGGTTTGATGATAACCTCCTCAAGTCTATCTTCAAGAAAATAACAGCTCTGGTAGTTGATCCATCGGATCATTTTATTAGGAGCCAGCAGGTACTGTTCTTAATCATTACCTTGTTAAGTTGCACTGTAATCAGCGAGTCTTGAACCTCCATCCTTCTTTCGTACAAAAAGAATAAATTGCTCCCCAGGGAAACACTAAGTCTTATGAATTGTTTCGACAACAAATGCCCATTTTAGCCAGTTCAACAGAAGTTACGTGAGGTGTGTCCAGTCTGAGCAATTGAATTATCAGCTGGGTAGTTGCTTCAGAACAAGATCGATGGGAATTTCAATATCCTCCTTGGTGGTAATCCTGGTACATCATTTGGAAACACTTGAAAAATCCTTCATGACGGTGTTGACTCCACATCAACTTCCTCTTGGCAGTTCAACCCAGCTTGACATCGAGACGAGGAGAAAAGAAAGAAGAATAAAAAAAAGAAGACGGTGGCTGATCCTTTACAAAAAAAAAGAAAAGAGAAAGAGGCACCGAGACTCGAAACCGAACACAGTCGCACCTGACCAGTTCGGTCCTCCCCCACTCACTCACAAATCGATCCAGACGGGAAACGAGGTCGTATGACCGAGTTGCAACCCAACTCTGTTCAGATTTCTCTCTGCGTTTCTTGAGTTGGCACAGCCTCAAACTTATATCGGGTCACGTGACTCGGTTCACTGTAACCGCCATGACCATTTTTTTCTCTTCTTCTGCACTTTTACTTGCTTCCCAACCTAGCGCCCTTAACCTTATCACCAACACAAGAGTCAGTTCTTATTCCTCCTCCTGCTCACGACACCCTTGCCCCCTATCTCCAAAAGCAGTGCCCACCAACACCATTTTTCTTCTCTCTTGCTCAGGCCACGACTTTACGCCCCACTCATCACGATAGCCCATGCTCAAAATTAATGTGGAGCCTCATTGTTGACTTCTTGAGCTTTGGATGGGCATTAAGAGTACAACAACTCTATAAATTACTTGCGAACTCAGCTCCGGCATAGAGGCGAGAAATTGGGTTGTTAGAGGAGGAAAGCTCTTCAAGTTTCTGTAATTATCCAGAAAGAAATCTCGGAGTTCTTGTTTTATGGGGAGAAAGTTAAAAGATAGACCCGTTGCTAATTAGAAATTATAATTTGAGTGCTCACTACTGAAGGTGTTGTATTCTCAATTGGTAATATGAATATTTTTCTCTATTTTCTCCTCTATTAATGTTGGAATTGAATCAATGAGAGTGCTATAAACATTCTATTTTAGTATGGGTTTTGAATAAACTTTTATTGATGCCTATCATTTTCTACCGTCTTTATTCATGATGCATGCCAACTTGTATGATAAATTGCTCAAATGATGTGATTATGTTGATTTATTCCACTTATCTATGATTGAACATTATTAGAACTTAGAAGTGAATATTAATTTTTTGTTCCACTTCAGTCTGTTTATAGCGTTGAGCTTGTTGGTGTCATGAATTGTCTCCTGTAGTAACCAATTTGATCTCATTGCATATATGGGAAAGGGAATGATGGTGCGGATTCTTTTTCTATTAAAGCTTAATTAACATGGCAATGTGTAGGTATTGTCATGTATGGACTCTGGGCGTGGAGCTTTAATTATTTTAATTTTTATGCGTTTATTTATATATATAAATCAGCGTGCTTTTAAAAAAAGAATAAATATATAATAAAGTAAACAGACAAAAAATGAAAAAAGTCATAAAACAAAAATATGAATTACTATTTGTATCCTTTTTATTATATTTTGTTTTTCTTTTTTATATGCTTTTAGTAAATATTTTTAGGAATTAAAATAAATATTTTAAAGATTATTAATAATTTCTACAATCAATTGAGGGTAACGTTTAAGGATGGATGCTTATCCAAGAATTGCAATGGAGTTAAGTCTCCATCCTTCTGTTATAATTAGATTTCGAATCTATATTTTTGGATATGGAGCCATTTCTTTTGAGTTTTCAGATTTTTCTAAATTAAAAATTAAATTGATAGCGAATCCATATGTTTTTAAAAAAAATTTTATTAAGCCAATCCACGTGTGATAATAAGTCATAATGGATAAGTTAATCCCATTAAGGACTTTATTTAAGTGGGAGTTCATTTTAGTCAGTTGTGCATTTTGTTAATAAATTTTAGCTTATTTTATTTACCCTTTTGTATGTTTGTCGTTGTTTATTTTTTATTTTTTGTATGAAGATAAAAATAAGAAAAAAACTTTTTAAAAAATAAATAAAATATTTTCTCTGATTTGTGAATTAAGCATCTTTGTTTGTATTCTCTTGTTTTGAGTCTTGTTTGATTAATTCTAGATGTTTTGTTCATGATATTTCCACTCTCTTTTTGTGTTTTTATTTTGTTTTTTTGTTTTAAAAGTATAAAAATAAAAATATAAAAAATAAAATAAATTTGTAGGTTTTAGGTGTTTTGTCGTTTTCTTTTACTTCACATTTGCTTATTTGTTTTACTTTTTTTACCTTTTGTTATTATTTTTATTAAAAAAACAAAAAGGTTATTTCCTGTTCATAAGTTGGTTTCTATTATCTTGTTTTATTTTCAGCTCATATTTCACTTCATGTTTAATTTCTTATATTTTGGTGTAGCCCTGTTTTATTAATGATATTTACTATTTCAATTTTAAACATTAGAGACAGATGACTCTAACTTCTTTTATTATATATCGTGTGTGGCTTTGATGCAGGTATTGTTTTTTAGTTTTAAATTTTACAGGTTTGTATGCTCCCGGCACACAATGCATTGTTACTTACTTCACGGACTTTGGGTTCTATACCCTAGCCTTGTAAATCCATAGATTGAAGGGGCTATTGGTGTGTATGTGTGATGCTTTTGCATCCCGAGAGTCATTGATTCTCCCGCTCAGGTTGCTTCCGGTACCATGGACTACCATACTGTGATTCTGTTTTGTCCCCTGGTGAGGGTTTATGGATCAAGTGTCCTTATCTTGTAGATAGGGGTAATCCGGGGACCATGTCCATTAGGGGTCTAGACCCGTTCCAAAAATGTCGCAGATATAGAATGCCCATAGCAGCTGTCCGAATTAGGGGTTTTGACCTTAGACATCCAAACCCGAGGGCTTTACCCTACTTAGGACACAAGGAGCATGTCTCCACTCTCCCTCCTAAAAATTTATCATTCCTTTCCAAAGATGCTGTGAGTTGTGTGATCTCTTAAGGTGATATTTTTTGGGCAAAATAAATTTTTTAAGAATGAGGAAGGCACCATTAAGGGAGTGACAACTCACGTATCTAAAATTTTTTATTTTTTGTAAGATGGAGAATCACACGTTAAGGTGATAATGTGTATCTTTCAAATAAAATGGAAAATGATATAGGATCAAATTCGCTGAGGAAAATAATCTTCAAGAAGTTTTTAAGATTCATTGTAGATCTTATATTAACCATTTCATTTGAGACAACTCATTTTTTGCTATTGGACGTGAAACCCAAGGAATGGTGTAAGAAAAACATCAAAGATACTCATAAAAACTCTTATGGTTCTCTAACTAGCGATCAATCATGCGTCTTCTGAACAGTAATACGAGTCTTGAAATGTGTGAGGAAGTTGTTCAAACAATTGCTCCATGAAAACTTCAAAACCATCAAACCCGGACCCACGAGACTAGGTCCAAGTTAGGCCTTCAAAGATGGCAAGCTCGGGAAGGAATTAGGAGCAAGAGGTTGATGGAAATAAGAGGAAAGGATCAACTCGGTCATGGGAAGTGACAACATGGATGGAGGATCCTATTGAAGCCGGTCTGACTACCTCTTAAGACAACAAAATGGGAACCCCAGATAGGCTCAGGAACAAAGTAAAATCGAATAAGGAAGATGAACCTCGTGAATGAAATTTTGAAGAGGAGAGCAATCTGATAGCAACAATGGGCGGACTATCAAAGAAACAACTGGATAGTAACTTGGAAAAGGAAAAGTTAAAGAGATGGGTTAATTGGTAAAATGCGGAGAACAACCAAGGCCACACAAGTGACCTAATCTTGGCGGCCAAAGAGTGGAATCAATGAGTTGTGCCCAGGATTTTAACTTGACATTACCAAGGATTTTTAAAATTCCTATTTCGTAAAGTAACTAGAAATAATCCAACTTCCATCCTAAAGACCTATCTCACTAAGATAGCTATTTAATCTCGGAACAGAAATTTTTGATTAATTTCTTTCATCGTGAGTTGATTGGACCACATTGGAATGGTATGTCACGAGCTTGATCACACAAGGATTTCTTCTTTGCAGGAGGCTATTGATGAGTTTGTTCTGGAGACTAATATCGATTCAATATCAAAACTCGCCCCACGAGAAAATAGTTATAGCAGATCACTGTAAGAAGAATAATGAAACTTTCAAGGAGTATGTTGGAGATGGAGAATTTTGCCATCTCAGTTCAACCTCCACCGTTGACTCAGCCTGAAATGTGTTCATATTTCATGGGGACCTAGGATCTCATTTCATTAGTTTGATGGTGGGGAGCTGTTGGGCAAGGAATTTTCTAATTTAATTTCGCGAGGAGAAATGATTAAGAATCTGCCAGAAAAAGGGGGAGTTACACGATGGGAATACTGATATAAATCTCCATAAAAAAGTAACACCCGGAAAGAAAAAGGATCCAGAGGTGTCTTTTGTATACAACAACAAACCTAATACTTTACCAGCACCCACAACCATACCCGTCTTTAAAGCACCCACTTTACATTCCCCCATCATCAAACCCCATACAAATCAACAATGTCCTTCCTAGCTGACCATATATCGAACTAATCCTATCCATACCAACCGCCTACAGCTCGCCAAACCGATGAAGCGAACACGTGCCCAACCTCAACTTAACTTATTACACTTTTCCAACGCCCAATCTATAATACTAATTTGTTTCAACAATTGTTCACATCGCGTAATAACTAGTATTCCTTCTAGTCCTATGGTTCCTCATTCCAATCATGTATAATCCCAATGTGACTTGAAGTACCATTATATGGACAATCCAGGCACTCATCAAGATTCTTGATGCTTTAATACAATGGTAACGAGATTAATTCCTTGTGGGAATGTTGGAAGTTCAAAAGGACGGAGGCCTAGCATTACATGTAATACCATTCCAAATCATGATAAAGGGTAGGAATGCATTAAGAAAGAGGAAAAGGTGCATATGAAGTGTAAGCCGATTTGAAGACCCCCAGAGGTTGATATATTTCAAGGACCGGTCAAAGCATGTTATGTCACTCCATCAACATGGGATGTAAGTTTTCCAAGTTTCTTGTCAAATTCATCTAAAGCATCGGGGAATCCAAAGCTCTTGTTCAAAAACTCTTGGCCATGGGTATAGTGAATGTTACTCCAAGCAACATTTCAAGGGAAATAGTATTGCTTTGTGGAGTAGCTCATTCCTTAAAGTTCCTTACTATAACATAGTTCTGAAACCACCTGGGAAGGTTGTCATAACAATCCAGGGGCGGTGAGCCTTTCCCACTCATAATGACTCATATATACCTTGGAAATATGATGTTAAGGTGGAGACTCAAGGTGAGGTAGGACAAACTCTCTAGCTTTTATAAGGCTACCGAGTCATAGTCACCGTCAGGTGACAAATGTTGCACGCTCAGGGAGGATTACAATGAGGGGTAGGACACTGCGCGAAAATGAAGCCGAGAATGAGAAATGAAGTACTCAGGGGAAAGAAGAAGACCACGAATTCACGACAATCCTGAGAACAAAGTGAGTATGACATTGCGGAAAGCAACTCAGGAAAGACTCCCACAGATTCCCACTCCCATAAATCATCATGAACTCCAAGCCTCATCGTAAGAATGCAGAAATGCCGAATGGAGAACTTACGTGAAGCCATAATTTTACCCCGAAAGTGTGGTGAATATGGCATGTAGATCCCTGTGAAAGACACTAACTCCTAGTCTTTCTCTAAGAAAAGTTGGTACCTTCAACAGGGAACAACCCAGGCAGTTGCACATAACTCGAAGCAAGGGGTATGTTCGCGAAGGTTTTCTTTGATGGAGGTTCAGCTTGAATATCCTCCCAAGAACCACCTTGTTTGAGGCTATCCATGAGTGTGTGGAGGATCTAAAGCTCTCGAAGACATGATCGTACGTGCCTTTGATGGAAGCAAAGGAATTTTGGGAGAGAGTGAAGCCCCTCCACAGGAAATAGGCCCAAGTAATTTCCCAAGTATTATTTCGGGTGATGGAGATCGATCCTGCACATACCATGTCTATTGGGAAGGCCCCATGGATCCATGTTGCTTAGGTCTTTATTCCTTCAACCCTTCATTGATGTCTAAAGTATATTGAGAATGGATGTCTAGTTACTATTGAGTGTGAAGGAGAAATCATGCTAATGAAGCCTACCTCGATACACTTATATTGAAATAACATAGGAAGTGGCCGGTAAAAACTTTCGCGCAAAGTTTCAGTTAGCAGAGCCGGATATGAAGAGCGAGAGCAGCATGTCTAAGGATGTACCTCGAATTTATGACTCGAATCATGGCCCAAAGAATCGGTATCAAGTTGGGAAAAGGACTACATGACCAAGGGAATCAAGTGTGTTATTACTCTCCCCTGGAGAACAAGAACATATATGGCCTAGGCTATAAAGCTTCTATGGAGAATGATGTGACCTCAAGGAGAAAGAATGTCAACAAAGTAAAGAATATGGTCCCTCGAGCTGAAATGTAACTTTCTATGCCTTAAAGTTATCAATGAAGCTACACAAGCCTCGAGGTTTTCGATGAAATTTACAACTTGATGAAGAGTCAAAAGGAGGACCCTATCGTTTAGCCTATCTATTAGCAATTGAAACTCCGAATAAGTTGGTGATCTAAAAAGTTAATTGTAGTGATTTGTGGCTAAAATAAATGTTTAATCATGATGATTTATTTACCTATTGAACTTATGTTGGAACTTATTGAAGCATTAGTATAATGAACTAGTATGTTTTCTAACATGGTTTATCTTCTCCCCATATTTAGCATGCATCTCTCATTTCACTATCAAATTATCTCACTTTGTCTCATCTCTTTCCATTTATTTTTCTTATACTTTCCCATTGTGCATAAATAATTCTTCCCAAAGGATTTGGACCTTGGGGGAAACGTTGTCCTACGGAGGATTCCTGAGAGCTCTAGAGTTGACTCACGTTAATGATGGATATTAAAAATTGCGAATTAGATAGAAGAGGTGAACCCTTAAGATTTTACAAAGTTCTTAAATTGTCAAAAAAGAAATTTGCCAGCAATGAAGATGGTGGGGATAATAATCAATGATTGGGGAGGAATACAGGAGTTGGGATGGGCTTGAAGCAGTCGAACAAAAAAATGCAGGTCAAATCTATCCAATGTGCATGATATTTTTTTGAGATCAGGAAAATCGTCACTATGAGTGCTCCCAATCTCAATAATGCAAAGTGTAGAATGGCATGAGATGCTCCCAATGCTATCCAAACATGTGCTAACATCTGATTCAATACTAGGCAATCCATTTTTCCTTGTTTATGGCATGGAAGCAATTTCTCCCATAGAAGTTGAGATCACCCTAATAAGATAAATCGTGAACGGGTAAAAAGTGGGTATGAAAGAATTAAACATGATTGAGGAAAGAAGATTGAAAGCCATAAGGTCTGAAACTACACCAAAGAGGAATGGCAATAGTTTTTAACGAAGCTACATCCGAGAGAATTTCAAGCAAGTAACCTTGGTTTTCCTAGAAAGTTACTCAAACCTAAAGATGCCACGAGGAAATAGGAACCAAACTAGAGAAGGTCCATATATGCATAAGGAAGCGTTTTTCCAAGTGGAGCATTGACTCTTGGAAGATATGGATGGGAACCAATTGCTGAGACCAACAAATTTTGATGTTGTTACAAAAAGTTTTATGCCTAAAGAAAAATAATAAAGCCCTTTAGGTTGAAAACCCGTAAGGTTGACCTAGCAAAAGTTAAGTACTAAAAAAACTCTTTAGGATTGATAAAGGCAACCTAGCATTGGTTAAGGAAAAGTCTGGCAAAAAGCTTTCCTTGGAAGAGGGTCACTTAGAGCGGAGTTGAGAAAAGCGGTATCGACAAAGGAAGCTTAAAGTCAAGCAATTTATTCTAAAAAGAAAAAGAAAAAAAAAGAAGGTAGTCAATAAGAGTTTTCAACCACATCATGAGTTCGATGGTTATGGTGTCCATTCTTGAACTAGAGAGTTCCATCAAATGAGTTCGAAGGAATCATATTTGAAGAATTCTGCCTACCTTTCATTTTATCCTTTTTGGTTTCATTAAGTGTACCCCGTAATGTCTCAAACCAATAAAAAATCCATTCATTCTATAAATTTTTATGTTTCTTGTCTTATGAGTATTCATGATGTTTTTTATATAATGCTTCACTTTAAAAGGAAGCATGAGTTTAATATCATGATCTAATAATCAAAGTGGCAATCTCGGGATTAACAAATTAGATTAACAACAAGGTCGAGAAGTTCCAATCAAAAGAAGAAAACAAAGGCATGCTCACCCAAACAATTCATACTTCATTTCAGGAGTCTCTAAAGTGATAAACCTGCTACATTGAAATGTCCAACGCTGAATTTTTGAGAAAATAGGGAAATCAATAACAAGTTAAGAAGACCCGTAGCCTAGAAGCCTAGCAGATTCTCGTATTGATGAATAAAAGTTTCGAGAGAAGGTAAACTAATCAAGACAATCTTTTTGTTTTTAGCTAGTAGGGCAATAAGGAAAGCCGACCCGCAATCCCATCCCCCGATAATAAAGGTGGAGTCAAAAGCATATGATTACAATAGTGATGTTTGGCTTCTGCGTGAGCCTATTCCAGAGGATGGATAATCCCAGACTAACAGAATCTTTTTTTGGCAACTGAGTTCAAGTTCATGGTCACCAGAACACCTTCCGTGGTTTGGGCCACCAAGCCCATGGCATTCAAATTTCCAGTCAGCCATTTAAGCCTATTGCATTTTTAAATTCTTGTCGAGCCACGTAGCGGACGATCCTTTAAATTCTATTGTCACACGAGGCCCATTTCATTTTAAGTTCTTGTTGGGGCACGTATACCGTTATTTTTCAAATTTTTAACACCTCTTCTGACGCTACAAAGTGGTGACATTTAAGGATTAAAAGAAATGACTTAAAACGGCTATAAAATGATGCGAGGTAATTTTTTCTTTTACGCGAGTCATAAATATAACTACTTTGATTTAAATGAATGGAAAATAAAATATTCCCATATTAGGGTCAAGGTTCAAAATCATTACATAATTCCCACCCCGACTCATAAACAGTAAAATCATAAAGGAGCACAGATCTAACATAAAGATACAGTGGAGACACAAATCTACTAAAATATAAGATACTTGAGTCCAGCCTCCAGAACAACATTAACTCCCAAAATATCAACTGACAACTATAAAGCAGAAAAGGCAATAATCTTTTTCACAAATACATGATAAGGATAAGCCCAAGACGGAGATCATGGAAACTCCTATTTGATTCCACTATCGATGTCTTCGCAAAAAAACAGCACTGGAGTTACTACAATAAAATTTGACTACCACTTCCTCTTCCAAGGAAAAAACATGGATTCACGAACCATCGACAAGCGGAAGACGTCCCGTTCTCAAACTCCAACATATCGTCCGCGACGCTCAAACCTCGAATCTCTCGATAAGTCGAATCAAGGGAGATCTTCAGGTCTCAATCTTCTCAAAAGAACAGAAGGCACACCACCTTATGGACATGGCAATATAAAGATAAGGAGGTGAGATTTCCATTTATCTTACACATGAGGAGGACATGCGTAAGTGCGACTCACATGTATAAAACAATTATATATTCTTATTATCTCCCATTTTAATTTTCAACTCAAAACTCCAAGAGTATAATATACCAAACTAGACGCTAAGCAATCAGCATACATGCCACGCTTGTCCATCGGAGGACAGAATCAGTAGAACTGATTGAAACGATAGCCTCATTCTCTGTACCTCAAGGAATACCAATTCTAACATCGAGCTAATTTGACATTTTGAAATGAATGGTTAGGCACAGGTTTCATCTCCCACCTTCGAGCACCATATGTGGCTATAATGGCTACAAGGCTCAAATCATAATCATAATTTACGTCTTATCATAATCACATATGTTCTCTTTCTATGAAGCATAGAGCCTTTATGAAACCTCTACTCTTTTGGGAAGGTTAGCTTCCTAGGCACAATGGCTTTCAACATAGTATCAACTGTGTTTGGGAAAAATTACCGAATACGTCCATCTGGTCTATCCATCGATAACCTTGGGTGATTTCACCCGAATCCGTTTCTCTGATGCTAATCTTCGGACGAACGATATTCCTGGCACAAATCATCACTCATCACACTAATCAAAGTTCTCAAAACAGACTTGTCATGTTTGTGTAAATATGTTTTGCAGCACTTTCTACAAACCCCAACACATTATGAAATTGGATCGATATCCAATCATTTATTTCTTTACACTTTTTGGTACGGGAGCTTTTCTCTTGGCTTCCAAGAAATCAAATAACTCTTAGTCCATTAAATCTCATGGAGGTATCGATAATGAATTATCCACACTTTATGATAAATGGTCTTGCTTCACCATAAGTCATAAATCAATAAGTTCATATTTTCACTAAGTCATTTATTGACTTTAGGTTTTGCTCTTTAATGTAAATGCTAGTCTTTGAACACTAAAATTCTCTTTTGTCTTGAAACTAAAACCTTTGGTTAAAACAAAACCATTTTAAAATCAGATTCCATCAAAGTACATATATACTAAATTCCAAATCAGTTTTTGAAAACGTCGAAACTCTTAAAATAATTTCATACCCTTTTAAATATTTCAACTTAAATTCCATATTTTCACAAATATAATCATTTTTCTCAAATCCTTCACTTTCCTAAGTTATCATACTTATGTTAAAGTATTAAAAAACTGATTTCAAACTTTATATCATGGTTTTAAAAAATCTTTAAAAAACACTTGATGATCTGCTCGCCGCTTTTATCTAATTTTAGGCCAAAAGCCATACTTTTGAAAATATGGTTCTTCACCTCAAATCTATTACTCACCTAGGTTATAATATTCATATTAAGATTTTGAAACACTGCTTGTTACAGTTTCCTTTCCATGTATATGAAATTCCTAAAAATTTTACCGAACGCCGTTAAGTTTTGTAAATCGCGGAAATCATTTTTCAACGATTTAAACTCTAGTAGTCCAAAACTCATTTTTGAGTTTTAGAGAAAGTTATATAGGGATGAAAAACAGTCTTTAACTTTTCCAGCTACATAACTTTTCAAAAATTTCAGTTTAGTTCTAAACTTTCATTAATTACAAAAGGTCCTTATTCACTTAAAACCTTGTGAACTTTTTATTTATAACTTCAAATCACACCAAACTAAATTATATAGAAATATTTTTCCATTCCTCATAAAAATTCCAGAAATTACATTTCTGTCCCATATTTTACAATATTTGCAAATAGGTCCTTGTTTATTAAAAGCTCATATCTTTTTATGTATTAACCCAATTAACACCAAACCAATTTCTATGGTTTTGTCTCTCATCAAGGACTACAATCCCAACACACAAGAATATGATTTCAGTACAGCCACTGAAATTCTCAAAATTTGCATATTAGTCCCTAAAGACTCATAAATTCATATCTTTCAATATACATATCCAAATCAATCCAAACCAATTTCTATAATCTTATGTATTCATTCAATCCTTATAAAATTATCCAAACAAATTAAATCATCACGGAACCCGATAAAACAGTCATGGCTGAATGGCCTTAAATAATCATGTTAATCATTTTTTTAACCTTTCAATCAAACAACAACCAAGTTTCCAATTAGAACTCATTAGGATCAAAACCAACATATGTCACAACCAAGCATCGACCAAATCCTCCAAGAGGATCACACACATATAAATTAATAATTTACACAACTTATACACTTATGAGTTACAAGACCATATACACTAAATATACCATCAACATATCTACATTAAGGTAGGATAGTAGTAATCTCCCCCATACCTCTTGTAGATCACTTGGATAGTCAAGTAATAGAAGGATGTTGTTCACCTAAACCTCACGGTTTTGAACCAACAAAACCAAGCCATGAACAACCAACAAGAAAACAAGTTAAAGAATGAAGAAAAATCATCCTAACCCACTTAACATAGGTTCGCCAAGTTAGAAAGAAATAGCTAGGGATCTCCAAATTTTTCAAGCCCTTGATGATGAATAGAAGTCATACGGAGATCATAGAAATTGATCTCACATTAAAATGATTTTTCTATGATTTTCTAGAATTATTTGAAAAACTAGATGTAGGAATTTGAACTTGACGAAAACATGGATTTAAGAAGAAAACTTGTGATGAGAAGTGAAGGTAGGATCATGGTGATTAAGGCTATACCTTTGGAATCTCAAGAAATGATCAAGATCTAATACTTCCTTTGAAAATTCAAGATGAAGAACTTAGAGTTTTTTTCTAGTTTTTGAGAGCAAAATGAAAAAAAATGAAGTGAAAAGGAATGACCAAGTGTGGTCTTAAAGGTGTGGCGGTGAGTTCCTAAGGAGTAAAGGGTAAAATGTTGTCATGGTAAACTTGAAATTACAATGAAGGATTAAGGATATTTTGGACTTTTCACATATAAGTTCATCATTACATACATTGAATGTTAGATGACTCTCACCCCCATGACTCACCACCAGAGTCATCATCTTCATCCATCAAAGGGTTTTCTCTCCTGTACATCCGTCTCCGATTCCACGATCCCCGATTGTCAAGTATTTACCCGACTAACATATAATAACCTATTTATTTTGAAATTTTTTTAAAATAAATACAATCATTGAAAAAAAAGAATCTAAAACTGTTTCGTTCTTCGGTCAAAATTAGGGTTTTCCGACTCAGAAATTTTACGTCAAAGTGAAACGCCAGATCGGGTTTTCTGCCTGAATTTTAAACCTAAATTTTTACTATAACCTTCTACCATAAGGTAGAGTAAAATTATGATTTTGTTATATCCAAAATCATTTTCTAGATCTCAGATAAAGTATAAAGAATTAAAATTCTACCGATAATGAAAAACATAAAAACGGGGTGTTACAAAATAATTGTTTCGGCCACAAGAGTCCATTGTCATATTTAAATCCCCTGTCGGGCCTCCGTAATCCCATTGCATTTTTAAATTCCGCCGGGCCACGAGAAGCCCCATTGCATTTTTTAATTTCGTCGGACCTGTGACCCATTGCATTTTTAAATTCTTGTCGGCACACAAGTAGCTCCATCACATGTTTAAATTCCAATCGCCAATGAGAAGCCCATTGCATCTTTAAATTATTGTCCGGCCACGAGCCCATTTCATCTTTAAATTCATGTCTACCACGGGGCCCATTGCATTTTAAATTCTTGCTCCAGGGCCACAGATCCCATTGCATTTTTAAAACGTCATGGGCCACGACAAGCCCATTTTATTTTTAAATTATTGTCGGGCCACCAAGACCATTGCATCTTTAAATTCTTTCGGTCACGAGAAGCCCATTGCATATTTTAAATTTTTGTCGGCCTACAGATGCCTATCTTGTTTTTAAATTTATGTCGGGCCACGGGTAGCCCATTGCATCTTTAAATTCCCGTCCGCCACTAGAAGCCCATCTCATTTTTAAATTTAGCCCAGGTCATCAAAGCCCATTGCATCTTTAAATTCTGGCTGGTCACCAAAACCCATTGCATCATTAACTTTATTGTCGACCACAAGAAGCCATTGCATTTTTAAATTCCCACCGGCCACGATAAGCCCATCTCATGATTAAATTCCTATCGGCCATCGAAGCCCATTGCATTCATGCATCTATCTTTGGTGTTTTTGCACTTTCTCACGTATTCGGACAAAATATGTGTTCATTTTCTTTACTTGTTCATTACTATAATACATGAAAAGTCACAACTAATCATGTCTTCTAGTAATAAACAAGTAAAGAGGGCAAATCGTGAACACCTAATTTTGACCCCATTTTATTTTATTTTATTCTAAATTTACTTTTATCTTTAATTTCCAAAAAAAGTAAGAAGAAGAAAAGAGAAGAAGAAAAAAGAGAAGAGTATTGGACTTGATTCAACCCAAACAGCATCAAGAACAAGGAAGAAAAGATAAGAAGAATAAAAAGAAGAGAGCCCACCCCAACAAAAAAAAGAGAAAAGAGCATGAGTTGTCAAACACTGTAAAAATAGCCTCCAGGTATGCTCTTTCATAAATCTGCTTAGCCTATATTATGCCTCCGCCTATGCTCTAGCATTAACTCCAAGAAGTAAAGATCGATGTGTTTTCTAACACTTAAGGATTAGGTTCATTAACCTGTCTTCTATTCCTAGATTCGATTAATTACACTATCCTCTTAATAAGCATGTTCCAGGTTAGTTTAGGGACTTGAATAACTATTCCCAGTCTATTCAACACCATGTAATTTTCCAATTATTGATTTAATCCCTATCCTTTACCCCTTTCCACTTTACTCAATTTTTCCAAACCAAGTAAGCTTGACATTTATTTAAGTTGTTGATCAATCTTAACTAAACAACATATAACACATGATAAAGGAAATGCGTGAATACATTCATTGCATAAAAACAGCCAAGCATTCATTACATTAGCATACCTAAAGCTTGAAGAGTTTAGCTCTTGTTGAGCTTACAAAATCAAAATGATAAAATGATAAAGAAGTCATTACAATGGTGAAGGTAAAAGAAAAGAGCAACAACTCGGAGGTTAAAGAAGCTGCAGCTTCTCAGGTTAAGACAAGAGTGGGTGTGTCATAAATGTGTCCAAGGTCCTTTTTTTAGGGTCACCCTCTTTGGTTATATACCCCCCTCTCTTTTATTCCTTTTTGGGCTAACAAATAACATTATAAAAGAGAGCCCTGGCCCATTTCCAAAAATGTAGGAGGGCATGATCCCTAGGTGCGTGGGCTCCACAATATCAAAGGCATCAGCGCAAGTGAGGAGAGAGAAAAGGTGTCCATGTCAGCTTTTGTCTTCTCGTGTAGAGCTACTGAAGTTTGGCTTTGCTGTAGCAGTTAAGAAATCCATTTTCCATGCTTTAATTATGCTCCAGCACCCTTCTGTTTAAACATGTAAAAAAATATGAGACAATGATGAAGCACAGAAGATCATATAACTGCCATTTGCATGTTTCAGCACTAATATTTACAAAATAGCAAATTATTAACATAAATGCAAAATTAAACATAGAAGGCAACAATAATTCAATGTATAAAGGTAATAAATAACTCTTCTTTCAAAGAGTTATCACACCCCCAAACTTGAACTATTTCTTGTCCTTAAGCAATGCAAGAAAACATGACATCAAAACAATTCTGTCCTTTGTATGGCATACATGGCTCACCCCGATTCTCCTTCTTTTAAGACACATACTTCTACACTTGCAATCATAACACAACACTCTTCCTATCATGCACACTTCAACAATTATCAAAAACTGATTCAAATTCAGATTAACATATACTGTAACAAAGTCACTCAAAACAATTGGTTATGTTTCTCATCCATTCATCAGAGTTTCACTCTCAACACAAACACACATCTCTGATTTAAGCTTGATAAGGTTCTATCACAATCATAACAACACAATAACACACAGCAAGAGGTCTTTTATGGTTGTAATGGGGCTTAGGATAGGGGAGGTTGAAAATTTCTGGATAAGTAGCTAAGTTCATCAAGGTACGTATAGCAAAAGGATGCTTTTCAAGTCAGTTCTATATTCTAAGTATTCCTACCATCCAAACCTTTGGTCCTTAAGCCATACTTTCCTTTCCTTTCCAACACCCACATGTTATTGATTTTGTTGAGAAAAAATGTCATAGTATTGTTATACTTTCTGTGTTTTTCATTGTTCTTCGTGAAGTTGACAAGCAAAACACAAGAGGGGGGGGGTTGAATTATGTTTGTTAATAATTTTCGAAAACAACCTTTAAAACAATTTTTGCGCTCAACGAGATTAGGAACAGAAGCAAGCACAATGACAAAGATCCTTTTAAAAGACTTTAACAAAGGTAATATCAAAACCCCCACACTTAGTATAAAAAAATAAAATCAAGAGTTTAGGGATAGAAGATTCACACAAGAGATTTTATCCTGGTTTATTCTCTTCCAACCAAGAGCTACGCCTAGTACCTTCGACTTGAAGGATTTATTAATTATTTCTCCAAACAGATTACAACCGAGTATTCAACACCCTCTCCACGCTATAAGTATTCCTTTCTTACCAAGCCTCTTCGTGCTCTAACTCTAACAAAGAGATTTAATGTTTGATCTTCTTAACTCATTATGTGTGAGGATACGATAGTTTGAGATCAGCTTGAATATTACAACAATATTCGAACTAAATAACACACTCTTGCTTTTGAAAGAATATTAGAATGAGTGATTATTGATTTGCAAAGTTCAAAAGTCGTTCTTCGTAACTTGAGGTCTTCTATTTATAGTGATCTTCTTCTTCACTTGTATTTCTTCAACGGCTACTTTGAATAATCCCATTTAGAGATATCATTTAATGCATGATATCTATCGTGACTTGATGAGCTTGATTGTGGCAAGGCTGAATATTACTCTTGGTTATCGATGTAGAAAAAAATTGGAGGTTCAGTCCTCAATATTGCAGCTTGAGTGAGACACCCCACAGGCCCCATTGTATTATTAAATTAACACCTGATTATTTAGTTACTTAATCGCGCTTATCATTGAAAATACGTAAAAACTAAAACTTAATTAATAATCATATAACTTTTTGTAAATATAAAACACTCCAAAGTTATATTACATAAATACACACTTTTCTAGAAACGTGAAGTAAACTTCGAGTCTCGATCGAAATGATACTAGAAGGCACTCCGTGAAGTCTAATCACCTCCCGATATACACCCCTTAGCCATTTCCACCATATAATTAGCCTTGAGTAAGAAGGTACCGATTTCGCGGTCGTCGACGATCACCCAAATTGAATCGAAACCTTTGGATTTCTTTGGTAAGCCTACCACAAAATCCATGGATATACTCTCCCACTTCCATTTGGGTACATCCAGAGATTGTGAAATTCCTCCTGGTCGTTGATGTTCTACCTTGCCTTTTGACAACTGCAAGACGCCACATATTATGCTACTTATTTCTTCATGCTCTGCCACCAAAATCCTCGCTAGATCTTGATACACCTTGGCTGATCCCGGGATGTATACTCAGCTTTGCTCTTGTGTGATTCTTCGAGAATCATCTTCTTCATTTCAGGATTATCAGGCACGTAGACTCGCCCATTACACCTCAAGATGTTGTTCGATCCTAAACTAAATTCCCGTGCCTTTCATTGTTCCATGAGTTCTTTCTTCTCTTGAAGATATGCATCGGTAGCTTGTTGCTCCCGGATTTCTTCCATCACCCACTTGAGATCTTAATCATTCCCACACCGATTCCTCTTTGGACTTATCTACATCATCAAATCGAGATCACGAAACTTCTCAATCAACTCTAATTCCTTCACCATCATTACCGAGATATGTATAGCATTTCGGCTCAAAGCATCCTCTACGACGTTTTCTTTCCAGTGATGATACTATAACGTGAAGTCATAGTCTTTCAAAAAATCCATCCACCGCCTTTTGCCTCATGTTGAGCTTTTTCTCGTCAAACAGATACTTTAGGCTTTTGTGATTGCTAAAACATCAAACTTAGCTCCATACAAATGATGCCTCCATATCTTTAGTGCGAAGACCACCGCAGCTAGTTCAAGATCGTGACGCTCGGATAATTCTTCTCATGAGTCTTCAATCTGACCGAGACGATATGCTACGCTTTCTTCCTGTTGCATCAATACACAACCTGCACCGGATACTAAGCATCCCAAAGACACCCCGCAAGGTTCATTAGGTTCGGAAGTATTAACACCGGGTGAGGTTGTTAAACGCCCCTTTATCGCTTGAAAGCTTTCTTCACATTCCGTTGTCCACACAAATCGCTGATCCTTCCTGTAAGTCCGGTCAACGGAGAGCAATCTTGGAGAAACCTTCCATAAATCTTCAGAGTATCCGACCAAACCGACAAAACTTCTAATCTACATCTTCTGTCTTTTGCAAGAAAGCAATGCTTCAACCTTGGTAGGATCTACTAAAATTCCTTCTTTAGAAATCACGTGCCCCAAGAACTTCACTTCTTCAGCCTTAACTCACACTTAGAGACTTTTGCATAGATTTCCTTCTCTCTCGTAAGATCTTGTAGGACTTGTCGCAGATGTACTTCATGTTCTTCTGGACTCCTAGAGTATATGAGGATGTCATCTATGAATACGACCACAAACTTGTCAAGAAACGGTTGAAAAACTCGATTCATATAGTCCATGAAGACAGCAGTGCATTGGTTACTCCAAAAGGCATCACCTGTACTCATAATGTCCATAACGGGTTCGAACACCGTCTTTTGGTATATCTCTAGTCTTCACCCAAATTTGATGATAACCCATCCTCAAGTCTATCTTTGAGAAAATAGCAGCTCCTGGTAGTTGATCCATCGATCATTTATTCGTGCAACGGGTACTTGTTCTTAATCGCTACCTTGTTAAGTTGCCTCCGTAATCAACGCAAGTCTTGAACCTCCATCCTTCTTTCATACCAAAAGAACAGGTGCTCCTCCCACTGGGAAACACTCAGTATTATGAATTGTTTCAAAAACAAATCTTCCCAGCTTGAGCCTTCACTCAACAAGTTCTCAGAGGTGACATCCGAGCACGGGCAATCGATATCGGATCCGACCTTGCTGAACAAGATCGATGGAGAATTCAATATATCCCCACCGGGGTGGTAGTCCCGGTACATCATTTGGAAACACTTCCGAAAAATCCTTCACGACGGTGTGTCATACTCACATCAACTTCCTCTTCGGCTTGATTCAACCCAAACAACATCGAGAACAAGGAAGAAAAAAGAAGAAGAATAAAAAAGAAGAGAGAAAGGGCCCACCCAACTACCAAAAAAAAAAGAGAAAAGAGCACCAGACTCGAGAAACCGAACCGGGTCGCTCGGTCCTCCCCTCACTCACAAGTACGATCCACGGCCGGAAACCAGGTCATATATGTACTTGACTATACTTAAATAGTCAAAACAACCATATGTATACAAAGTTCAGAATTATCAACCACTTAGGAGATCTGCGATGTCAATGTATTTGCAATTAAAACATTCTCACATCTTCATCATCATAACCTTCTTCCTGAAATTCGTTAACTGCAATTCGTTATCTTGTTGTAGCTCTAAAAAAACCCTGCATTGTAAAATGAACATCAATTAGTATGATAAAATGCACCACCATTTTGAGAAAGATAAGGATTCAACTTATATATACATAGACCTATACAATCAATTCCCCTAAAGCCTCTTTTATGCATGCATGTCTGGATGATTTAGGAGTTGAATTTTAATAAAAGTAAAATGTGAACAATAGAATCACACAAAAACCAATGCAGCAGCGTAGTAATAATAGACAGTAAAGTTTTATGTTATACCTTTGAGGCTTGAATATTAATATGATGCACCTTGCTTCCAGACTCACAAATTCTCCTAAATGCCAGAGAAAATTAACAGACCATGCATCCAAGGTACTCCAAAGATAAATGACAAGTTTAAAAATGGATGTCCAGTGAGCTACAAAAAGTATAATAAGATATGGAAATCAACATGAAAGAAATGGCAAGCACAAAGAGTGTGTGAAAATGTGATAAGGAAACCTATATAAGTAAATGAACAAGTTTTGAGAAAAACTGTATTATTTCTCTCTACAAATCTCAACGAAAAAGACCACTATATATATAGAGAGAAATAATTAAGAAATCAATCACTTTTTATAGCATTAGCATACTAATAAAACTCATTCATACACCCAACAGTGAAGAAGAGGTAATACCAACCTCACTGAAATAAAAATGACACTTCTCCAATATGTCTCATCTCATGACGCGTTAACATTAACTTCAAACTAATGTTCAACTTAAACCAAAGTTTCAAACTTGAAGGAGGCTAACTGGCACAATAATATTTTGATGGGTAAAGTGTACTTTTACCCTTAATATTAATATATGTATAGTGATTTGTTTTTAATGGAAATTAGTAAGGTCATATATTAATAGTGTGAAAAAAAAAATGTGTCACGTAACTATATATATTATGTGGGACATAAGCTGTACTTATTGGAGAAACTTATTTTAAGTATGAGAACGAGAGATCTTGTAACGGTTCCGGGTGCTAGGGCCTTTCAAGGTTTGAAGACGTTCGAGAAGTAGTGAGATTCAGAGATTGTTAAAGGATAAAGTAATTTTGTTTTGATAGCATATATATATACTAATATAAAAATTGGATAGACAATTTTACTGTACATACACATGTCAACATAAGGATTTACAGTTTTTTTTAAAAAACTTTAATTTTTTTTATGTTTTTTTTTAAAATTGTTTACATTTTTTTAAATTTTTTTTAGTTTTTATATTTCTTTACGTTTTCCTTAATTTTTAAAATTTTTTCCTAATACTTTTTATTTTATTTTATTTGTATACACTGACAGTGTAAAGTTTTTTTATATTGTCAACCAATCATAAATTGACAAACAGTTAAAGTAAAGTTATCATGTTCTTTATGTTTTAATTTTTACATACTTATATTTTAATGTATATATAATTTAATATTTTTATTTACATATATATATATATATATATATATATATATATATATATATTTTCTGTTCGAACAGAATCACACCAAACCTATTTTAAGTGTTTAGGATAATGTTATTGACTTTTTAAAGTTTATAAAAAAAAATGTGTGTTAAATATTTTTAGCCGGGAAAGGTAGCAAAACTATCATGTTCTTGAAAAAGTTTAGGGACGAAGACTTGAACCAATAATTCGATGAATTTGAAAATCCGAACCAACCAATTAAATTGATTCGCTTTTTTTTTGTTTTATGCACGACTCCTAATTGAACCAAAACCCAATGGTCATTAATCGGTTATTTTGGAACCGAACCAATTACTATATTTTAATATTCAATATGTATATCACTTTATCAATTAACAACTTTTCTGCTATTGTTCCCCGATAAAGTAGAAGGAGTTGTCAACCGATGGATTATTTTGGATTATTCATTTATTTTTAAACATATATTATTTATAATATTTTTTTAAAGTTTATTTTTTCCCGAATTAGTTTTTTTCTAATTTAATTTTTTTAAAATGTTTATTTTATAATTGATTTTTAAAATATTTTTGTTTTCTAAATAATTTTATTTTTCTAATTTTTTTGAATATTTTTTTCTAATTATTATATTCCTATTTTTTAAAAATATTTTATATATACTTTTTCTAATTTTTTCTAATTTTTTCCTATTTTTTTAATTAAATTTTTCCTAATTTTTTTAAATAGATATTTTTTCTAATTAATTTATATTTTTATAATTAATTTTTTCCAATTTTTTAAATCTATTTTTCCTAATTATTTATTTCCTAAATTTTAAAAAAATTCATAAATTTTTTTAATTATTTTTCGTTTAATTTTTTCTAATTTACTTTTTTATTTTTCCTTTTAATAATTTTTTATAATTAATTCTTTTTATTATTATTTTTTTACATTTTCCTTAATTTTAAAAATTTGTTTCCTAATAATTTTTATTGCTAATAGTTTTTTAAAAAATTTATTTGTATAAACTTACAGTGTAAAGATTATTGACAATTTCGACCAATAATAAAATGTAAAAGATTAAAAGTAGAGTAGTCAAATTCTTGATGTATTAATTTTTATATACTTATATTTTAATGTATATATAATATAATATTTTATATACTTTTTATTGTATATATATATATATATATTTATATATATATATATATATATATATATATATATTAATATTTTCCGATTCGAATCGAATCAAACCAAACCAATTTTAATTGGTTCGGATAGTGTTATTGACTTTTTAAAGTTTATAAATATTTTTAGCCAGGAAAGGTATTAAAGCAACCGTGTTTTTCGAAAAAGTTTAGGATCGTAAGACTCGAACCAATAATTCGAAGAATTTGAAAATCCGAAACAACCAATTAAATTGGTTCTTTTTTTTTCTTTTTTGTGCACGGCTCCGAATTGAACCAAACCCATTGGTCATTAATTCGGTTATTTTGGAACTGAACCAAATACTATATTTTAATATTTATATATATTTTAATATTCAATATGTATATCACTTTATCAATTAAGAATTTTTCTTCTACTATTCCTGTAACAGTAGAAGGAGTTGCCAACTAGTGGATTATTTTGGTTTATTTAAATTTATTTATTTATTTTTTAAACATATATTCTTTATAATATTTTTTAAAAAATTTACTTTTTTTACGGCTCCAAATTGAACCAAATTCAATGGTCATTAATTCGGTTATTTTTGAACCAAACCAATTACTATATTTTAATATTTATATATATTTTAGTATTCAATATGTCTATTACTTTATCAATTAACAACTTTTCTTCCGCCGTTCCTACAACAGTAGAATGAGCTGTCAACTGGTGTTTTATTTTGGATTAACTAAATTTATTTATTTATTTTTTAAACATATATTCTTAATAATATTTTTCTTAATTTTTCTTTTCCCGAATTAGTTTTTTTATAATTTACTTTTTTTAAAATGTTTCTTTTTATAATTGATTTTTTTAAAATATTTTTTTTTTCTAATTAATTTTATTTTTCTAATTTTTTTGAATATTTTTTCTAAATATTATTTTCCTGTTTTTAAAAAAATATTTTTTATATACTTTTCTAATTTTAAATTTTTTTGAATTATTTTTTTTCTAATTTAGTTTTTTATTTTTCTAATATCTGTATTGACATAAATAGAGGCAGTGCTATTCATATTTTGTATTTTTTTTCTATATCAATGCCTATCTTTTTTTTTTTAAATAATAAATCTATATCTATACTAATTAATAAGGGGAAGTGCTGATTTTAGTGTAGCACAATGGTGCAAGCCACATGTCAAGTGATGAAAAATATTTTTTTTATTTTCTAAAATTTATTTTTTTTTGTTTTAAAATATTTACAAACCGGTAAAGGTACAATGTTTTGGGAGTCAAACACGACAATATCTGAATTGACATAAATAGAGGTAGAGCTATTCATATTTTCTAATCTATTTTTTTCTACATCCTTGCCTAAGTTTTCTATTTTAAATAATAAATCTATATCTATACTAATTAATAAGGGGAATTGATGATTTTCTAATAAAGTGACACGTGTCAGCACCACATGATTTAAGATGATTAGTTGATCATTAGTAATAATCGAAGAGGAACACCTAACACATAGTGTTACATTACGAATTGTAATATAATTTTAAAATAAAAATAATATTCAATTCTTTCCACTCAAATTATAGATAAAATTGTTTCAAGGTTTTTGCTGATCACTTCTGTCTATAAATAAAAAGCCTTGGAGATGATTGAGTACACTAGTGCAATAAGTGCTTTTTACGTCAGTTAAAATTGATTTTATACGTCAGAATATTGTCTGACGTAAATACAATGAGGGCGTTAATAGTTAATATTTTAATGTCAGTTGTTTAAACAACTGACGTTAAATATAAAACTATTAATGTCGGTTCTTTAACACAACTGACGTTAATGTTGTTCAAACTAACGTCAGTTCTGTTAAAGAACTGACGTTATAGGTTTTATTTTTAACGTCAGTTTCCTAATACAACTGATGTTAATAGTGTCTTAGTATATTTTATAAAATACTATTAACGTCGGTTGTTTGATACAAATCGACGTTAATAGATTTTTTTTTTAAATTCAGTTTTAAAATATCACTCCCCTCGCCTATCCTGCGTTCAGTAAATATCCCAAGAATACGGAATATCACACACATTACTGAATTGCAAACACTACCCTTAAATTTCAATATTAACTAAAAGAAAAGAAATATACAAAGGAACAATGGGGGGACTTAAAACCAAAACCCATGTATAGGAAAAACATAACTATCTACAAGTATATATATATAAATTTTAGTCTCTAATGTCTAAAAACAAAACTACCAAGCTAAGTGTGTGTATATATATATATATATATATATATATATATATATATATATATATATATATATATATGTATGTATGTATGTATGTATATATATATATATATAAATGTTATTAATTAGTTTCTAAAGTCTAACAAAAAAACTATTCATCTAAGTATTGCGGAGGCATCTTGTCAATTCCATTTTCAGCCGCATACTTGAAGAAGAATTCTGCCAAGCGCATCCTCAAGTCTCTAAACTCATCTTTTTGAAGAGGCAATTGGTTGTTAAATGCCTACACACGTTCAAATAATAACAATAACATGAACGCAAGTCATCACCAAAACTATAATATATAATTTAACAAGTTGTTTAAATATTACCTTCTTCCATCCATCCGTAATAGATGCGGAGACTATGTTCAGCATATGAAGCATCACAAAATAGCCGCACGACCACCCGTCAGGTTGAAATCGAGACTACAAACAAAATTAATTTCAATGTCAGCTAAATATACATATAAATTAGTAATTATAATATTAATTATTTGATAAATAAACTACCAAACCTTGAGAATGATCCAATCAGGATTTCCTTTAGCCTTAGAAGTCCTACTTCTCCCGTTGGCGCAACTTATGCTACTCGCTTTCAGCGCGCTATCATAAACAAATAATCATGTCAATTAAAAAATTCATATATCATGTGTGTAATAAACTAAAAACAACTGATATTAAAACTTAAATTAAATTGAAGATTAGTTACTTACGTATTTACAGCTTCCACCACCTCCTGTGGCGGGTTTTGGTGGAGAGAGCAGAAGAATGTGACAATATGCCTAGACGGGTGAAGTATGAGCAACTGCCAATGGTTATTCATAGAGTAGGGAGCCAAATATAATTCTTTCCGATTGTCTCCCATCAAGTTCCCTATGTATTTACTTAATTCATCGCCAGCAAAGAATTGAGGCATAAGGATTGACGGATCTAAGAAGCCATAAACTGATTTGGTGCCCTTATCAAGCTGAAGACGATGGAGATACCTAAGATATGAAAAGGTGTGGATGTTAATTACATAATATATATATTGAAATTAAAATAAATTATTAAATGGAAAAATACCAAAAATAAATAAGTTATAAAATTAAAATTAACTTACGTACACCAGAGACTCAAAATCGTGATGGCCATCCACACCTTATCTCTGCAGGCGTGCCCAAGATCTTCACCACAGAAGGAAAATATCCTCTCTTGATTTGGGCGTGCCACCCATCCATCGTGCTCCAATGGACATTCAAAAATCTCAAAGGCATAATCCTCACCAAGTGAGAACAAACGAGTGACAGGTGACTGCGACACCGATGTCGACTTGGCCTTCAATATAGAAAAAAATAAAATAGATAAGTTATTGATAATTAAAAAAACACAAGTAATTATTTGACTAATTTGGACATTAATAACGAATACATACCTTTGTTACCATTTCGAGCTCACGACGTTTGAAGTCCAACTCAAGCTCACGCCTTTGCATTTCCAACTCAAGCTCACGCCGTTGGACTACCAACTCCCGCTCCCTAGCTGCCAACTCATCGTCCTCCACATGTGCCCTACTATAACTCTCTTCAATATATCCAAAGTAAGGTGTCGGTGCTTTAACGGGTTTTGTGTCCTTTGCACTAGAGAAGTGCATTGCTTCGGCCACCATCATAACCCCACTATTTTGCATGGTACTCTTGTTATCTTGTTCCTTTATATAAAAGGAAAAGTTATTGATGTCGTATCCGCTCCAACATATGACGTTGAAGCTAGGCCCACGTGCTAGCCATCTTACGTCATCAGAAGCAGTACTACCATCCTTAAGCATTTCTTCCTTGAACCATGGCAAGAAAGTCTTGTTATGCTTGTTCAACAACCACCTTTCGCTGTGGTGAGAAAGTCTTGGCATGTCTCACATTTTTTGGAGCAATACCACGAATAGAAACTGGCAGAAGTTGTTGCATCAAGATGTGACAATCATGAGACTTTAAGCCAACCAATTTAAGATCACTAGAGACAAGCCTCTTGATATTTGAAGAGTAACCATGTGGAACTTTGATGCCCTGAAGACACCCGCAGAAACTTTGTCTCTCTTTTTTGACAAAGTATGAATCTCACCAACCCGTTTTAACATCTTGGTGCCTTATCCTTCCATTAGAACTTGACACATATTCTATTCCACCTCTTTAACATTCCTCATATAAGTTAGGCACTTCTAAATCATCGTTATCCTCACACCCAAAACAATCATCTCTTAGACAACATATATATCTTTGCTTAAAAATCCACTAAGCATAATAATAAAAACCAGGCAGATCATGCATAACACAATATCAATCAAAATATTCCCATATTACCAACATAGCACAAAATCAATTCAATAAAGGTAATAAAATCAAATCAACCATCAAGAATATAAAGATCAACCTAATGTCAATAAACCTACAATCCCCGAATCGCCATTGGTTTTTCAGAAAAGGTTTCCAATGTGATTTTGGTCTTGTCGATTACTCGACTACTAGTAGGGTTTAGGTTGCCCTACACAATTATTATATAAACTACTACTTATCCATTCCGACGATAGGTTGGTTCTTTCCCCCACCTGGGTTATCACCGAACTCCCTAACTCGAAGCTCCTCGTCGTCACACCACAAAGTATTAACTCCACCTTCTGTGAAGGTAAGGAGATTAGATGCTCGAAGAGGTATACCACGAATGTCTTCGTTTCCTACGTGATGGAAGTCTAAGGTTATGAACACAAAATCACAAGTTAAAATCAAATAAGAACACTAAACCACAAGGTATGGGTTCGGCCAAGACTAGTTCTTAGGGTTAGAGATTCCCGAAAATTATATAACTCATGGATTTATGATCCTTAAGTGTTAGAAGTTCATAAACAATGATCATTTAATAAAGTTGAATTAAAATCCCACTAAGTTATACACTTAGGGTATTCGGCCAAGGCTAGTAAAATAGGCTAGCATTCACTAAACTTTCCAATCTCTTAGGTTTAGCATCCATATGTATTAAGGAACTCAAAACCATGATCTTTTTGGAAAAATAAGAACAAAGTATCCTAGGTCCAAAACCTTCTAGGTTCGGCCTTCATAGGATTTATAGGTTAGAAATCTTTAAACTTTCCAATCTCTTAGACTTAGCATCCAAATATCTTATGGAGCTCAAGTCCATGATCATTTTGGAAAACAATGGAAACTTAAACATTCCAATCTCTTAGACTTAGCATCCAAATATCTTATGGAGTTCAAGTCCATGATCATCTTGAAAAAATGAAAGTAATACATCCTAGCTTTAATAACGTATAGAATAAACAAGTTAGAAATCCTTAAACTTTCCAATCTCTTAGACTTAGCATCCAAATATCTTATGGAGCTTAAGTCCATGATCATTTTGGAAAAATAAAAACTCAAACATCCTAACACCTAAACACTAAGTTTCGACCATCATAGGATGATGAGGAAAATCACTACTACTGAAAAGGGCTTCAGTAGCGCTCTTTTTTGGCCTTTAGTAGCACTTCAAAGCGCTATCTTTTCACCCACTACTGAAGGTGGGAGAGATTCAATAGCGCTTAAAAAAGCGCTACTGAAAGTAGGAATAGGTAGCGCTTCCTTGAGAAAGAATTGTCTAAAGTTGGTAATAAGACAATATATTA
>JAUPTC010001166.1:0-28130 GCA_030762895.1 Sophora flavescens
TGGGCCTGGGCCTGGGCCTGGGCCTGGGCCTGGGCCTGGGCCTGGAGCCTGGGCCCTGGGCCTGGGCCTCAGGCCTGGGCCTGGAGCCTGCAGGCCTGGAGCCTGGCCTGGGCCTGAGCCTAGGCCTGGGCCCCTCAGGCCTGGGCCTGAGCCTGGGCCTGGAGCCTGGGCCAGGCCTGGACCTGGGCCTGGGCTGGGCCTGGAGCCCTAGGCCACTGAGCCTAAGCCCTAGGCCTAGGCCTAGGCCCTGGGCCTGAACCTGGGCCTAGCCTGGGCCTGAGCCTAGGCCTGGGCCTGGGCCTAAGCCTGGTCCTAGGCCTGGGCCAGGCCCTAGGCCTAGGCCTGGGCCTAAGCCTAGGCCAAGCCTAGGCCTGGGCCTGAGCCTGAGCCTGAACCTTAGGCCTGGGCCCTGGGCCTGGGCCTGAGCCTGAGGCCTGGGCCTAGCCCTAGCCCTAGGCCTGGGCCTAGGCCTGGGCCTGGGCCTAGGCCAAAGCCTGGGCCTGGGCCTAGGCCTAGGCCTAGGCCTGAGCCTGAGCCTGGGCCTGGGCCCTGGGCCTGGGCCTAGGCCTAGGCCTGGGCCTGGGCCTAGGCCTGGGCCTAGGCCTGAGCCTGGGCCTAGGCCTGAGCCTGGGCCTGGGCCTGGGCCACTAGGCCTGGGCCTGGGCCTGGGCCTGGGCCTGGGCCTGGGCCTGGGCCTGGGCCTGGGCCTAGGCCTAGGCCTGGGCCTAGGCCTGGGCCTGGGCCTGGGCCTGGGCCTAGGCCTAGGCCTGGGCCTGGGCCCTGGGCCTGAGCCTGGGCCTGGGCCTAGGCCTGAGCCTAGGCCTGGGCCTGAGCCTGGGCCTAGGCCTGGGCCTAGGCCTGGGCCTGGGCCTGGGCCCTAGGCCTGGGCCTGGGCCTGGGCCAGGGCCTGGGCCTGGGCCTAGGCCTGGGCCTGGGCCTGGGCCTGAGCCTGGGCCTGGGCCTAGGCCTGGGCCTGGGCCTAGGCCTAGGCCTGAGCCTAGGCCTGGGCACTAGGCCTAGGCCTGGGCCTGGGCCTGGGCCTGAGCCTGGGCCTGAGCCTGGGCCACTGGGCCTAGGCCTGGGCCTGGGCCTAGGCACTGGGCCTGGGCCTGGGCCTAGGCCTGGGCCTGGGCCTAGGCCTGGGCCTAGGCCTAGGCCTAGGCCTGGGCCTGGGCCTGGGCCTAAGCCTAGGCCTAGGCCTGAGCCTAGGCCTGGGCCTGGGCCTAGGCCTGGGCCTAGGCCTGGGCCTAGGCCTGAGCACTGAGGCACTAGGCCTGAGCACTGGGCCTGGGCCTGGGCCTAGGCCTGGGCCTAGGCCTGGGCCTAGGCCTGAGCCCTGGGCACTGGGCCTGGGCCTGGGCCTGGGCCTGGGCCCTGGGCCTGAGCACTGGGCCTGGGCCTGGGCCTGAGCCTAGGCCTAGGCCTGGGCCTGGGCCCTAGGCCTGGGCCTGGGCCTGGGCCTAGGCCTAAGCCTGGGCCTGGGCCTAGGCCTGGGCCTAGGCACTGGGCCACTAGGCCTGGGCCTGGGCCTGGGCCTAGGCCTAGGCCTGGGCCTGGGCACTGAGCCTGGGCCTAGGCCTAGGCCTAGGCCTGAGCCCTGAGCCTGAGCCTAGGCCTGGGCCTAGGCCTAGGCCTGGGCCTGGGCCTGGGCCTGAGCCTAAGCCTGAGCCTGGGCCTGAGCCTGGCCCTGGGCCTGGGCCTGGGCCTGGGCCTGGGCCTAGGCCTGGGCCTAGGCCTGGGCCTAGGCCTAGGCCTGAGCCACTGAGCCTAGGCCTAGGCCTAGGCCTAGGCCTAGGCCTAAGCCTGGGCCTAGGCACTGAGCCCTGAGCCTGGGCCTGGGCCCTGGGCCTGAGCCTAAGCCTAGGCCTAGGCCTGAGCCTGGGCCTGGGCCTGGGCCTAGGCCTGGGCCTGAGCCTAGGCCTGGGCCTAGGCCTGGGCACTAAGCCTAGGCCTAGGCCTGGGCCTGGGCCTAGGCCTAGGCCTGGGCCTAGGCCTGAGCCTGGGCCTAGGCCTGGGCCTGGGCCTGGGCCTGAGCCTGGGCCTAGGCCTAGGCCTGAGCCTAGGCCTAGGCCTGGGCCTAGGCCTGGGCCTGGGCCTGGGCCTAGGCCTGAGCCTAGGCCTAGGCCTAGGCCTGGGCCTAGGCCTAGGCCTAGGCCTGGGCCTGGGCCTGAGCCTGGGCCTAGGCCTAAGCCTGGGCCTAGGCCTAAGCCTAGGCCTGGGCCTGGGCCTGGGCCTGAGCCTGAGCCTAGGCCTGGGCCTAGGCCTGAGCCTGGGCCTAAGCCTGGGCCTGGGCCTAGGCCTGAGCCTGGGCCTAGGCCTGGGCCTGGGCCTGAGCCTAGGCCTGGGCCTGGGCCTGGGCCTAGCCCTGGGCCTGAGCCTGGGCCTGGGCCTGGGCCTGAGCCTGGGCCTGGGCCTGGGCCTAGGCCTGGGCCTAGGCCTAGGCCTGGGCCTGGGCCTGGGCCTGGGCCTGGGCCTGGGCCTGGGCCTGAGCCTGGGCCTGGGCCTAGGCCTAGGCCTAGGCCTAGGCCTAGGCCTGGGCCTAGGCCTAGGCCTGAGCCTAGGCCTAGGCCTGGGCCTAGGCCTAGGCCTAGGCCTAAGCCTGGCCCTGGGCCTGGGCCTGGGCCTAAGCCTAGGCCTAGGCCTAGGCCTAGGCCTAGGCCTGGGCCTAGGCCTGGGCCTGGGCCTGGGCCTGGGCCTGAGCCTAGGCCTGGGCCTGGGCCTAAGCCTAGGCCTGGGCCTGGGCCTGGGCCTAGGCCTGGGCCTAGGCCTAGGCCTGAGCCTAGGCCTAAGCCTAAGCCTGAGCCTGGGCCTAGGCCTAGGCCTGACCCTGGGCCTAGCCCTAGGCCTGGGCCTGGGCCTGGGCCTAGGCCTGGGCCTGGGCCTGGGCCTAGGCCTAGGCCTAGGCCTGGGCCTAGGCCTAAGCCTAGGCCTAAGCCTAGGCCTAGGCCTGGGCCTGGGCCTAGGCCTAGGCCTGGGCCTGGGCCTAGGCCTAAGCCTGGGCCTGGGCCTGGGCCTAGGCCTGGGCCTGAGCCTAGGCCTGAGCCTGAGCCTAGGCCTGGGCCTAGGCCTAGGCCTAGGCCTGGGCCTAAGCCTAGGCCTGGGCCTGGGCCTGGGCCTAGGCCTAGGCCTAGGCCTGGGCCTGAGCCTGGGCCTGGGCCTGGGCCTGGCCTAGGCCTAGCCTGGGCCTAGGCCTAGCCTAGCCTGAGCCTAGGCCAGGGCCTAGGCCTGAGCCTGGGCCTGGGCCTGCCTAGGCCTGGGCCTAGGCCTGGCCTAGGCCTGAGCCTGAGCCTGGGCCTAGGCCTGGGCCTAGGCCTAGGCCTAAGCCTGGGCCTGAGCCTAGCCTAAGCCTAGGCCTGCCTAGGCCTGGGCCTGGGCCTGCCTAGGCCTAGCCTGGCCCTGGGCCTAGGCCTAGCCTAGGCCTGAGCCTGGGCCTAGCCTGGCCTAGCCTAGCCTAGGCCTGAGCCTAGCCTGCCTGGCCTGGCCTGAGCCTAGCCTAGCCCTAGGCCTGGCCAAGCCCTAAGCCTAGGCCTAGGCCTGGCCTGGCCCTAGGCCTGGCCTGGCCTAGCCTAGGCCTAGCCTAGGCCTGGCCTAGGCCTGGCCTGAGCCTGAGCCTAAGCCTGGGCCTGGGCCTGGGCCTAAGCCTAGGCCTGGCCTGGGCCTGGGCCTGGGCCTAGGCCTGGCCCTGGGCCTAGGCCTGGGCCTGGGCCTGGGCCTAAGCCTGAGCCTAGGCCTGGGCCTAGGCCTGGGCCTGGGCCTGGGCCAAGGCCTGGGCCTGGGCCTAGGCCTGGGCCTGAGCCTGGGCCTGGGCCTGGGCCTAAGCCTAGGCCTAGGCCTAGGCCTGGGCCTAGGCCTGGGCCTAGGCCTGAGCCTAGGCCTGAGCCTGGGCCTAGGCCTAAGCCTAGGCCTAGGCCTAGGCCTGGGCCTAGGCCTGGCCCTGGGCCTGAGCCTAAGCCTGAGCCTGGGCCTGGGCCTGGGCCTGGGCCTGGGCCTAGGCCTGGGCCTGGGCCTGGGCCTGAGCCTGAGCCTGGGCCTAGGCCTGGGCCTGAGCCTAGGCCTGGGCCTGGGCCTGGGCCTAGGCCTGGGCCTGGGCCTGAGCCTAGGCCTGGGCCTGGGCCTAGGCCTAGGCCTGGGCCTGGGCCTAGGCCTGGGCCTGGGCCTGGGCCTAGGCCTGGGCCTGGGCCTGGGCCTGGGCCTGGGCCTGGGCCTGGGCCTGGGCCTGGGCCTGGGCCTGGGCCTAGGCCTAGGCCTGGGCCTGGGCCTGGGCCTGGGCCTGGGCCTGGGCCTAGGCCTAGGCCTGGGCCTGGGCCTAGGCCTGGGCCTGGGCCTAGGCCTAGGCCTGGGCCTAGGCCTGGGCCTAGGCCTAGGCCTAGGCCTGGGCCTGGGCCTAGGCCTAGGCCTGAGCCTGGGCCTGGGCCTAGGCCTGGGCCTAGGCCTGGGCCTGGGCCTGGGCCTGGGCCTAGGCCTAAGCCTGGGCCTGGGCCTGGGCCTGGGCCTGGGCCTGGGCCTGGGCCTGGGCCTGGGCCTGGGCCTGGGCCTGGGCCTGGGCCTGGGCCTGGGCCTGGGCCTGGGCCTGGGCCTGGGCCTGAGCCTGGGCCTGAGCCTGAGCCTGGGCCTGGGCCTGGGCCTGGGCCTGGGCCTGGGCCTGGGCCTGGGCCTGGGCCTGGGCCTGGGCCTGGGCCTAGGCCTGGGCCTAGGCCTGGGCCTGGGCCTGGGCCTAGGCCTGAGCCTGGGCCTGGGCCTGGGCCTGGGCCTGGCCTGGGCCTAGGCCCTGGGCCTGGGCCTGGGCCTGGGCCTGGGCCTGGGCCTAGGCCTGGGCCCTGGGCCTGGGCCTGGGCCTAGGCCTAGGCCTGAGCCTGGGCCTGGGCCTGGGCCTGGGCCTGGGCCTGAGCCTGGGCCTGGGCCTGGGCCTGGGCCTAGGCCTGGGCCTGGGCCTGGGCACGAGCCTGAGCCTGGGCCTAGGCCTGGGCCTGGGCCTGGGCCTAGGCCTGGGCCTAGGCCTGGGCCGGCGCCTGGGAGGCCTGGGCCTGGGCCTAGGCCTGGGCCCTGGCCCTGAGCCTGGGCCTGGCCTGAGCCTAGGCCACCTGGGCCTGGGCCTAGGCCTGGGCCTGGGCCCTGGGCCTGGGCCTGGGCCAGGCCAGGCCTGGGCCTGGGCCACCTAGGCCTGGGCCTGGGCCTGGGCCTGGGCCTGGGCCTGGGCCTAGGCCAGGCCTGGGCCTGGGCCTGGGCCTAGGCCTAGGCCTGGGCCACAGGCCTAGGCCTGGGCCTGGGCCTGGGCCTAGGCCTGACCAGGCCTGGGCCTGGGCCTGGGCCCTGGGCCTGGGCCTGGGCCTGGGCCCTGAGCCTGGCCTAGGCCTAGGCCGCCTGGGCCTAGGCCTGGGCCTGGGCCTGGGCCTGGCCTAGGCCTGGGCCCTGGGCCTGGGCCTGGGCCTGGGCCTAGGCCTGGGCCTGGGCCTGAGCCAAGGCCTGGGCCTGGGCCTAGGCCTGGGCCTAGGCCTGGGCCCTGGGCCTGGGCCTGGGCCTGGGCCTGGGCCTGAGCCTGGCCCTAGGCCTAGGCCTGGGCCCTGGGCCTGGGCCTGGGCCTGGGCCTGAGCCTGGGCCTGGGCCTAGGCCTGGGCCTAGGCCTGGGCCTGGGCCTAGGCCTAGGCCTGGCACCTGAGCCTAGGCCAGGCCTGGGCCTAGGCCTGGCCTGGGCCTGGGCCTGGCCTGGCCTGGGCCTGGGCCTGGGCCTGGGCCCTGGGCCTGGGCCTGGGCCTGGGCCTGGGCCTGGGCCTGGGCCTGGGCCCTGGGCCTGGGCCTGGGCCTGGGCCTGGGCCTGGGCCTGGGCCTGGGCCTGAGCCTGGGCCTGGGCCTGGGCCCTGGGCCTGGGCCTGGGCCTGGGCCTGGGCCTGGGCCTGGGCCTAGGCCTGGGCCTGGGCCTGGGCCTGGGCCTGGGCCTGGGCCTGAGCCTGGGCCTGGGCCTGGGCCTGGGCCTGGGCCTGGGCCTGGGCCTAGGCCTGGGCCTGGGCCTGGGCCTGGGCCTGGGCCTGGGCCTGGGCCTGGGCCTGGGCCTGGGCCCTGGGCCCTGGGCCTGGGCCTGGGCCTGGGCCTGGGCCTGGGCCTGGGCCTGGGCCTGGGCCTGGGCCTGGGCCTGGGCCTGGGCCTGGGCCTGGGCCTGGGCCTGGGCCTGGGCCTGGGCCTGGGCCTGGGCCCTGGGCCTGGGCCTGGGCCTGGGCCTGGGCCTGGGCCCTGGGCCACCTAGGCCTGGGCCTGGGCCTGGGCCTGGCTGAGCCTGGGCCTGGGCCTGGGCCTGGGCCTGGGCCTAGGCCTGGGCCTGGGCCTGGGCCTGGCCTGGGCCTGGGCCTGGGCCTGGGCCTGGGCCTGGGCCTGGGCCTGGGCCTGGGCCTGGGCCTGGGCCTGGGCCTGGGCCTGGGCCTGGGCCTGGGCCTGGCCCTGGGCCTGGGCCTAGGCCTGGGCCTGGGCCTAGGCCTAGGCCTGGGCCTGGGCCTGGGCCTGGGCCTGGCCCTGGGCCTGGGCCTGGGCCTGGGCCTGGGCCTAGGCCTGGCCTGGGCCTGGGCCTGGGCCTGGGCCTAGGCCTAGGCCTAGGCCTGGGCCTGGGCCTGGGCCTGGGCCACAGGCCTGGGCCTGGGCCTGGGCCAGGCCTGGGCCTGGGCCTGGGCCTGGGCCTGGGCCCTGGGCCTGGGCCTGGGCCTGGGCCTGGCAGGCCTGGGCCTGGGCCTAGGCCTGGGCCTGGGCCTGGCCTGGGCCTGGGCCTGGGCCTGGGCCTGGGCCAGGCCTGGGCCTGGGCCTGGGCCTGGGCCTGGGCCTGGGCGGGGCCTGGGCCTGGGCCTGGGCGTGGGCCTGGGCCTGGGCCTGGGCCTGGGCCTGGGCCTGGGCCTGGGCCTGGGCCTGGGCCTGGGCCTAGGCCAGCCTGGGCCTGGGCCTGGGCCTGGGCCTGGGCCTGGGCCTGGGCCTGGGCCTGGGCCTGGGCCTGGGCCTGGGCCTGGGCCTGGGCCTGAGGCCTGGGCCTGGGCCTGGGCCTGGGCCTGAGGCCTGGGCCTGGGCCTGGGCCTGGGCCTGGGCCTGGGCCGGCTGGGCCTGGGCCTGGGCCTGGGCCTGGGCCTGGGCCTGGGCCTGGGCCTGGGCCTGGGCCTGGGCCTGGGCCTGGGCCTGGGCCTGGGCCTGGGCCCTGAGCCTGGGCCTGGGCCTGGGCCTGGGCCTGGGCCTGGGCCTGGGCCTGGGCCTGGGCCTGGGCCTGGGCCCAGGCCAGGCCTGGGCCTGGGCCTGGGCCCCTGGGCCTGGGTAGCCTGGGCCCTGGGCCTGGGCCTGGGCCTGGGCCTGGGCCTGGGCCTGGGCCTGGGCCTGGGCCTGGGCCTGGGCACCTGGGCCTGGGCCTGGGCCTGGGCCTGGGCCCTGGGCCTGGGCCTGGGCCTGGGCCTGGGCCTAGGCCTGGGCCCTGGGCCTGGGCCTGGGCCTGGGCCTGGGCCTGGGCCTGGGCCTGGGCCTGGGCCCAGGCCTGGGCCTGGGCCTGGGCCTGGGCCTGGGCCTGGGCCTGGGCCCTGGGCCTGGGCCTGGGCCTGGGCCTGAGCCTGGGCCTGGGCCTGGGCCTGGGCCACTGAGCCTGGGCCTGGGCCGGCTGGGCCTGGGCCTGGGCCTAGGCCTGGGCCTGGGCCTGGGCCCTGGGCCTGGGCCTGGGCCTGGGCCTGGGCCTGGGCCTGGGCCTGGCCTGGGCCTGGGCCTGGGCCTGGGCCACTGAGCCTGGGCCTGGGCCTGGGCCTGGGCCCTGGGCCTGGGCCTGGGCCTGGGCCTGGGCCTGGGCCTGGGCCTGGGCCTGGGCCTGGGCCTGGGCCTGGGCCTGGGCCCTGGGCCTGGGCCTGGGCCCTGGGCCTGGGCCTGGGCCTGGGCCTGGGCCTGGGCCTGGGCCTGGCTGAGCCTGGGCCTGGGCCTGGGCCTGAGCCTAGGCCTGGGCCTGGGCCTGGGCCTGGGCCTGGGCCTAGGCCTGGGCCTGGGCCTGGGCCCTGGGCCTGGCCTGGGCCTGGGCCTGGGCCTGGGCCTGAGCCTGGGCCTGGGCCTAGGCCTGGGCCTGGGCCTGGGCCTGGGCCTGGCCCTGGGCCTGGGCCTGGGCCTGGGCCTGGGCCTGGGCCTGGGCCTGGGCCTGGGCCTGGGCCTGGGCCTAGGCCTGGGCCTGGGCCTAGGCCTGGGCCTGGGCCTGGGCCTGGGCCTGGGCCAGGCCTGGGCCTGGGCCCTGGGCCTGGGCCTGGGCCCTGAGGCCTGGGCCAGGCCTAGGCCTGGGCCTGGGCCTGGGCAGGCCTGGGCCTGGGCCTGGGCCTGGGCCTGGGCCTGGGCCTGGGCCTGGGCCTAGGCCTGGGCCTGGGCCTGGGCCTGGGCCTGCAGCCTGGGCCTGAGCCTGGGCCTGGGCCAGGCCTGGGCCCAGGCCTGGGCCTGGGCCTGGGCCTGGGCCTGGGCCTGGGCCTGGGCCTGGGCCTGGGCCTGGGCCTGGGCCTGGGCCTGGGCCTGGGCCCTGGGCCTGGGCCTGGGCCTGGGCCTGGGCCTGGGCCTGGGCCTGGGCCTGGGCCTGGGCCTGGGCCCTGGGCCTGGGCCCTGGGCCTGGGCCTGGGCCTGGGCCTGGGCCCTGGGCCTGGGCCTGGGCCTGGGCCTGGGCCTGGGCCTGGGCCAGCTGGGCCCTGGGCCTGGGCCTGGGCCTGGGCCTGAGCCTGGGCCTGGCAGGCCTGGGCCTGGGCCTGGGCCTGGGCCGCGGCCCTGGGCCTGGGCCTGGGCCTGGGCCTGGGCCTGGGCCTGGGCCTGAGCCTGGGCCTGGCCTAGGCCTGGGCCTGGGCCTGGGCCCAGGCCTAGGCCTGGGCCTAGGCCTGGGCCTGGGCCTGGGCCTGGGCCTGGGCCTGGGCCTGGGCCTGGGCCTGGGCCAGGCCTGGGCCTGAGCCTGGGCCTGGGCCTGGGCCTGGGCCTGGGCCTGGGCCTGGGCCTGGGCCAGGCCAGGCCTGGGCCTAGGCCTGGGCCTGGGCCCTAGGCCTGGGCCTGGGCCTGGGCCTGGGCCCTGGGCCTGGGCCACTGGCCTGAGCCTGGGCCTAGGCCTGGGCCTGGGCCTGGGCCTGGGCCTGGGCCTGGGCCTGGGCCTGGGCCTGGGCCTGGGCCTGGGCCTGGGCCTGGGCCTGGGCCTGGGCCTGGGCCTGGGCCTGGGCCTGGGCCCTGGGCCTGGGCCTGGGCCTAGGAGGCAGGCCTGAGCCTGGGCCTGGGCCTAGGCCTGGGCCTGGGCCTGGGCCTGGGCCTGGGCCAAGGCCTGGGCCTAGGCCTGGCCTGGGCCTGAACCTAGGCCTGGGCCTGGGCCTGGGCCTGGGCCTGGGCCTAGGCCTGGGCCTGGGCCTGGGCCTGGGCCTGGGCCTGGGCCTGGGCCTGGGCCTGGGCCTGGGCCTGGGCCTAGGCCTGGGCCTGGGCCTGGGCCTGGGCCTGGGCCTGGGCCTGGGCCTGGGCCTGGGCCTGGGCCTGGGCCCTGGGCCTGGGCCTGGGCCTGGGCCTGGGCCTGGGCCTGAGGCCTGGGCCTGGCCCTGGGCCTGGGCCTGGGCCTGGGCCTAGGCCTGGGCCTGGGCCTGGGCCTGGCCCTGAGCCTGGGCCTGGGCCTGGGCCTGGGCCTGGGCCTGGGCCCTGGGCCTGGGCCTGGGCCTGGGCCTGGGCCTGGGCCTGGGCCTGGGCCTGGGCCTGAGCCTGGGCCTGGGCCTGGGCCTGGGCCTAGGCCTGGGCCTGGGCCTAGGCCTGGGCCTGGGCCTAGGCCTGGGCCTAGGCCTGGGCCTGGGCCTGGGCCTGGGCCTGGGCCTGGGCCTGGGCCTGGGCCTGGGCCTGGGCCTGGGCCTGGGCCTGGGCCTGGGCCTGGGCCTGGGCCCGGGCCTGGGCCCTGGGCCTGGGCCTGGGCCTGGGCCTGGGCCTGGGCCTGGCCCTGGGCCACTGGGCCTAGGCCTGGGCCTGGGCCTGGGCCTGGGCCTGGCCTGAGGCCTGGGCCTGGGCCTGGGCCTGGGCCTGGGCCTGGGCCTGGGCCTGGGCCTGGGCCTGGGCCTGGGCCTGGGCCTGGGCCTGGGCCTGGGCCTGGGCCTGGGCCTGGGCCTGAGCCTGGGCCTGGGCCTGGGCCTCGGCCTGGGCCTGGGCCTGGGCCTGGGCCTGGGCCTGGGCCTGGGCCTGGGCCTGAGGCCTGGGCCTGGGCTGGCCGGCCTGGGCCTGGGCCTGGGCCTGGGCCTGGGCCTGGGCCTGGGCCTGAGCCTAGGCCTAGGCCTGGCCTAGGCCAGGCCTGGGCCTGGGCCTAGGCCTGGGCCTAGGCCCTGGGCCTGGGCCTAGGCCTGGGCCTGGCCCTGGGCCTGGGCCTGGGCCTGGGCCTGGGCCTGGGCCTAGGCCTGAGCCTGGGCCTGGGCCTGGGCCTAGGCCTGGCCTGAGCCTGAGCCTGGGCCTGGGCCTAGGCCTGAGCCTGGGCCTGGGCCTGGGCCTGGGCCTGAGCCTGGGCCTGGGCCTGGGCCTGGGCCTGGGCCTGGGCCAGGCCTGGGCCTGGCCCTGGGCCAAGGCCTGGGCCTGGGCCTGGGCCTGGGCCTGGGCCTGGGCCCTGGGCCTGGGCCTGAGCCTGGCCCTGGGCCTGGGCCTGGGCCTGGGCCTGGGCCTGGCCTGGCCCTGAGCCCTGGGCCTGAGCCTGGGCCTGGGCCTGGGCCTGGGCCCTGGGCCTGGGCCTGGGCCTGGGCCTGGCCTGGCCTGAGCCTGGGCCTGAGACTGGGCCTGGGCCTGAGGCCTAGGCCTGGGCCTGGGCCTGGGCCTGGGCCCTGGGCCTGGGCCTGGGCCTGGGCCTGGGCCCTGAGCCAGGCCTGGGCCTAGGCTAGGCCTGGGCCTGAGGCGAGCCTGGGCCTAGGCCTAGGCCTAGGCCTAGGCCACTGAGCCTAGGCCCTAGGCCTGGGCCTGGGCCTGGCCCTGGGCCTGGGCCTAGGCCTGGGCCTGGGCCTAGGCCTAGGCCTGGCCCTGGGCCTGGCCTGGGCCTGAGCCCTGGGCCTGGGCCTGGGCCTGGGCCTGGGCCTGGGCCCTGGGCCTGGGCCTGGGCCTGGGCCCTGGGCCTGGGCCAGGCCTGGCCCTGGGCCTAGGCCTGGGCCTGGGCCTGGGCCTGGGCCTGGGCCTGGGCCTGGGCCTGGGCCTGGGCCTGGGCCTGGGCCTGGGCCTGAGCCTGGGCCTGGGCCTGGGCCTGAGGCCTGGGCCTGAGGCCTGGGCCTGGGCCTGGGCCTGGGCCTGGGCCTGGGCCTGGGCCTGGGCCTGGGCCTGGGCCTGGCCTGGGCCTGGGCCTAGGCCCTGGGCCTGGGCCTGGGCCTGGGCCTGGGCCTCGGCCAGGCCTGGGCCTGGGCCTGGGCCTGGGCCTGGGCCTGGGCCTGGGCCACCTGGGCCTGGGCCTAGGCCAGGCCTGGGCCTGGGCCTGGGCCTGGGCCTGGGCCTGGGCCTGGGCCTGGGCCTGGGCCTGGGCCACAGGCCTGGGCCTGGGCCTGGGCCTGGGCCTGGGCCTGGGCCCTGGGCCTGGGCCTGAGCCCTGGGCCTGGGCCTGGGCCTGGGCCTGGGCCTGGGCCTGGGCCTGGGCCTGGGCCTGGGCCTGGGCCTGGGCCCTGGGCCTGGGCCTGAGCCCTGGGCCTGGGCCAGCCTGGGCCTGGGCCAAGCCTGGGCCAGGCCTAGGCCCTGGGCCTAGGCCTGGGCCTGAGCCAGAGCCTGGGCCTGGCCTGCCTGAGCCTGAGCCTGGGCCTGGGCCTGGGCCTGGGCCTGGGCCTGGCCCTGGGCCTGAGCCTGGGCCTGGGCCTGAGAGGCCTGGGCCAGGCCTGGGCCTGGGCCTGGGCCTGGCCCTGGGCCCCAGGCCTGGGCCTGGGCCTGGGCCTGGGCCTGGGCCTAGCCCTGGGCCTGAGGCCCAGGCAGCCTGGGCCTGGGCCTGGGCCAGCCTGACCCTGGGCCTGGGCCTGAGCCAGGCCTGAGGCCTGGGCCACTGACCTGGGCCACCTGGGCCTGGGCCCCAGGCCTGGGCCTGGGCCTGGGCTGGGCCCTGGGCCTGCAGGCCTGAGGCCTGGGCCTGGCCCTAGGCCTGGGCCTGGGCCCAGGCCTGGGCCCAGGCCTGGGCCCTGAGCCTGAGGCCTGGGCCCCTGAGGCCTGGGCCTGGGCCTGGGCCCAGGCCTGGGCCTGAGCCCCTGAGCCCAGGCCTGAGGCCTGGGCCTGGGCCTGGGCCTGGGCCTGGGCCAGAGGCCTGGGCCTATGGCCTGGGAGGCCTGGGCCCAGGCCACTGAGCCTGGGCACCTGGGCCTGAGCCTGGGAGGCCTGGGCCTGGGCCTGAAGGAGCCTGGGCCTGGGCCTGGGCCTGGGCCTGGGCCACCCTAGGCCTAGGGCCCTGGGCCCCAGGCCTGACCGGGCCTGAGCCCTGGCCCTGGGAGGCCTGGGCCTGGCCAGCCTGGGCCTGGGCCAGGCCTGGGCCTGGGCCTGGGCCTGGGCCTAGGCCTGGGCCAGGCCCAGGCCTGGGCCTGAGCCTGGGCCTGGGCCTGGGCCTGGGCCTGGGCCCCTGGCCCTGGGCCTGGGCCTGGGCCTGGGCCTGGGCCAGGGCCTGGGCCTGGGCCTGGGCCAAGGCCTGGGCCTAGGCCAGGCCTGGGCCTGGGCCTGAGGCCTGGGCCTGAGCCTGGGCCTGGGCCTGGGCCGGCCTGGGCCTGGGCCTGGCCCTGGGCCTGGGCCCCAGGCAGCCTGAGCCCAGGCAGCCTGAGCCCGGCCTGAGCCAGGCCAGGCCTGGGAGCCTGGGCCTGAGCCCTGGGCCTGAGCCTGGGCCTGAGCCTGGCCCTGGGCCTGGGCCTGGGCCCAGGCCTGGGCCCGAGGCCCGGGCCCTGAGGCCCCAGGCCCTGGGCCACAGCCCTGCAGGCCCAGCCTGAGGCCAGGCCTGGGCCCCCGCCCCTGGGCCTGGGCCCCAGCCTGGGCCTGGGCCCCAGCCAGACCAGGCCTGGGCCTAGCCGAGCCAGGCCGAGCCCTGGGCCTGAGAGCCCAGGCCTGAGGCCCTGAGCCCGGGCCTGGCAGCCGACCCCGAGCCCAGACCCGGGCCCCAGACCCAGGCCTAGGCCTAGGCCCCAGCCTAGGCCCTAGGCCCTAGGCCCTAGGCCAGGCCCAGGCCCGGACCGAGGCCCGGACCCGGACCCCGGACCCCGGGCCTGAGACCCGGGCCAGGCCCCAGGCCGACCGGACCCGCCTGAGCCCCAGACCCCGGACCCCAGACGCCCGGACCCTGAGCCCGGACCCGAGGCCCAGGCCCCTGGGCCTAGGCCCCGGACCCCAGACCCAGGCCCCAGCCACTGAGCCCGGACCAGGCCCCAGGCCCGACGGCCCAGACCACCCAGACCCCAGACCCCAGACCCCAGACCCGGACCCCGGACCCCGGACCCGGACCCAAGAGACCCAGCCCAGCCCAGGCCCCAGACCCGACCCACAGACAGCCCGCCAGACACCCAAGGCCCCCGGACCCTGACCCCAGCCCAGGCCCCAGACCCGGCCACTGAGCCAGAGCCCAGGCCAGGCCCCAGGCCTGGCCCTGGACCAGCCCCAGCCTGAGCCCGAGGCCCCGGGCCCAGACACTGAGCCCGCCAGACCCCAGACCCAGACCCCGGACCCTGGGCCACGACCCGAGACCCCAGGCCCCAGACCCCCAGACCCAGACCCAGCCGGCCTGAGCCCCAGGCCCAGGCCCCGGACGAGCCCCGGGCCAGACCCAGGCCAGACTGAGCCCCCTGGCCCAGGCCCACGGACCCCGGGCCCCCCAGGCCGGCCCTGGACCTGGGCCGGACCGGACGGGCCTGGACCTGGGCCGGCCTGAGCCTGGACCAGGCCTGAGCCTGGGCCCTGGGCCTGGACCTGGGCCTGGAGCCAGGCCCTGGGCCTAGGCCGACCAGGCCCTGGGCCCTGGGCCCTGGCCTGACCTGAGCCACAGGCCACTGACCTGGACCTGGGCCTAGGCCTGGGCCTGCCCTGGCCCTGGGCCACAGGCCTGGGCCCTGAGCCTGGCCTGGGCCCTGGGGCCTGGGCCTGGGACCTGGGCCTGGGCCACTGGGCCTGGGCCACAGGACCGGACCAGGCCACTGAGCCTGGCCTGGGCCACAGGCCCCGGGCCTAGGCCTAGGCCTAGGACCGGCCTGGGCCTGGGCCACAGGCCCAGGCCTAGGCCACGGCCTGAGCCTGGGCCTAGGCCCGAGCCACAGGCCGGGCCTGGGCCTAGGCCCTGGGCCTGAGCCTGAGGCCCAGGCCACAGGCCTGGGCCAGCAGGCCACGAGCCAGGCCTAGGCCGCGGACCCTGGGCCTAGGCCTGGCCAGCCTAGGCCCTGGGCCTAGGCCTGGGCCTAGGCCCTAGGCCCTGAGCCCTGGGCCGCCAGGCCGGCCCTGGCCAGGCCTAGGCCCTGAGCCTGAGCCTAGGCCACTGAGCCCAGGCCTGGCCTGGGCCCAGCCCGAGGCCCAGGCCCAGGCCTGGGCCCGAGGCCTAGGCCTGGGCCGGGGCCACTGAGGCCCCAGGGCCCAGGCCTGAGCCCTGAGCCCTGGCCCTGGGCCTGGGCCCCAGGGCCCTGGGCCCTGGGCCTGGGCCTAGGCCCTGGGCCTGAGCCTGGGCCTGGGCCTGGGCCTGGGCCACTGAGCCCTGGGCCTGCCTAGGCCACAGCCTAGCCGGGCCTGGGCCTAGGCCCTGGGCCACGGGCCCCCCAGGCCAGGCCCTACAGCCCTAGGCCCTGGGCCTAGCCTAGGCCTGGGCCTGAGGCCTGGGCCCTGGGCCGCCTGGGCCTGGGCCGGGCCTAGGCCACTGGGCCCTGCAGGCCTAGGCCACAGGCCGGCCCTGGGCCTGGGCCTGGGCCTGGCCTGGGCCTGGCCGCCGGCCTGGGCCCTGGGCCTGAGCCTGGGCCAGGCCTGAGCCTGGCCCTGGGCCTGGGCCCTGGGCCAGGCCTGAGCCTGGCCAGGCCTGGGCCCTGGGCCACAGGCCTGGGCCTGGGCCTGGGCCTAGGCCTAGGCCGGCCTAGGCCCTGGCCCTAGGCCTAGGCCAGGCCCAGGCCTGAGCCTGGCCTGGGCCATGAGCCTGGCCCTGGGCCTAGGCCTAGGCCCTGGGCCTGGGCCTGACCGGCCTAGGCCCTGGGCCAGGCCCCTGGCCCTGGGCCTGGGCCTGGGCCTGGGCCAGGCCTGGGCCTGGGCCAGGCCTGGGCCCCTGAGCCTGGCCTGAGCCCTGGCCAGGCCACTAGCCCAGGCCTGAGCCTGGGCCTGGGCCCTGGGCCCTGGGCCTAGGCCGGGCCTGGGCCAGGCCGGCCTGGGCCGGCCTGGGCCTGAGGCCTGAGCCTGGGCCTGGGCCTGGGCCCTGGCCCTGGGCCTGGCGGCCAGGCCACCCTGAGCCGCCTGGGCCGGGCCTGGGCCTGGGCCACTGGCTAGGCCTAGGCCCTGGCCAGGCCGGGCCTGGCCTAGGCCTGGGCCTGGGCCTGGGCCTGGGCCTAGGCCTGGGCCTGGGCCACAGGCCTGGGCCTAGGCCCTGGGCCTGGGCCCTGAGCCTGGGCCCTGGGCCACTAGGCCTGGGCCTGGGCCTGGGCCTGGCACGCAGGCCTCGGCCAGGCCAGGCCTGGCCAGGCCTAGGCCTAGGCCCTGGGCCTAGGCCTGGGCCAGCCTGGGCCCTGGGCCTGGGCCTGGGCCTAGGCCCTGGGCCTGGCCTGGGCCTGGGCCTGGGCCTGAGCCACAGGCCTGGGCCCTGGGCCTGGGCCTGGGCCCTGGGCCAGGCTAGGCCCTGGGCCTGGGCCTGAGCCTGGCCCTAGGCCTGGGCCTGGGCCTGGGCCTAGGCCTGGGCCTGGGCCTGGGCCTGAGGCCACTGGGCCTGGGCCTGGGCCCAGGCCTGGGCCTGGGCCTGGGCCAGGCCTGGCCAGGCCTAGGCCGCCTGAGCCGAGGCCTGGGCCTGGGCTGGGCCTGGGCCAGGCCCTGAGCCTGGGCCTGAGCCCAGGCCCTGGCAGGCCTAGGCCTGGGCCACCTGGGCCTGGGCCTGGGCCTGGGCCTAGGCCTGGGCCCTGGGCCAGGCCTGGGCCTGAGCCCTGGGCCTGGGCCTGGGCCTGGGCCTGGGCCCTGGGCCTAGGCCTGGCAGGCCTGGGCCTAGGCCCTGAGCCTGGGCCAGGCCTAGGCCCAGGCCTGAGCCTGGGCCTGGGCCTGGGCCTGAGGCCTGGGCCAGCCCTGAGCCCTGGGCCTGGGCCCTGGCCCTGGGCCGCCTGGCCCTGGGCCTGGGCCAAGGCCTGGGCCTAGGCCTGGCCTAGGCCTAGGCCTGAGCCAGGCCTGAGCCACTGAGCCTGGAGGCCAGCCTGAGCCTGGGCCTGGGCCACAGGCCTAGGCCTAGGCCTGGGCCTGGGCCACTGAGACCTGAGCCTGGGCCTGGGCCAGCGGAGGCCGGCGGCGGCCGCCGCCCCCAGGCCGGACGGCCCAGGCCCAGAGGCCTGAGCCCCTGGGCCTGCCAGGCCCGGACCGGCCCCCGGGCTGCCCTGGGCCTGGGCCAGACCCAGGCCACTGGCCAGCCAGGCCACTGGGCCAGACCAGGCCTGGAGGCCCTGGGCCAGGCCGACCCTGGCCTGGCCCAGACCCAGACCCGGACCCTGGCCCCGGACCCTGCCCTGAGCCCGGGACCTGACCCTGGGCCCCAGGCCAGGCCCTGGGCCTGGGCCCCGGCCCTGGCCCTGGACCCTGGACCCTGGACCCTGGGCCTAGGCCCAGGCCCTGGCCACGCCTGGCCACAGGCCTGGCCCCAGCCTGGCCCGGCCTGAGCCCTGAGCCTGGCCAGCCAGGCCCTGAGCCTGGGCCACAGGCCACTGGACACTGAGCCCCAGACCTGACCTGAGCCCTGGGCCAGGCCCCAGGCCCCGGAGCCCCGGACCCAGGCCCCGGGCCAGGCCACAGCCCAGGCCACGGCCCCGGCCCCTGAGCCCTGGCCCTGGGCCGGCCCCCAGGCCAGGCCCTGGGCTGAGGCCCGCCCAGGCCCCCGGCCACAGACCAGACCCTGGGCCAGCCTGGGCCGCGGCCCGGCCGAGGCCTGGGCCACGGGCCTGGGCCTGGGCCTGGGCCCGGCCGGCCACGGCCTGGCCTGCCTGGGCCCGGCCGGCCGGGCCCTGGGCCCGGCCCCCGGCCCTGGCCCTGGGCCACCTGGGCCTGGGCCTGGGCCTAGGCCTGGGCCTAGGCCTAGGCACTGGGCCTGGGCCTGGGCCTAGGCCCCAGGGCCTGGGCCTGGGCCTGGGCCTGGGCCTGGGCCTGGGCCTGGGCCTGGGCCTGGGCCTGGGCCTGGGCCTGGGCCTGGGCCTGGGCCTGGGCCTGGGCCTAGGCCTGGGCCTGGGCCTGGGCCTGGGCCTGGGCCTGGGCCTGGGCCTGGGCCTGGGCCTGGGCCTGGGCCTGGGCCTGGGCCTAGGCCTGGGCCTGGGCCTGGGCCTAAGCCTGGGCCTGGGCCTGGGCCTGGGCCTGGGCCTAGGCCTGGGCCTGGGCACTGGGCCTGGGCCTGGGCCTGGGCCTGGGCCTGGGCCGGGCCAGGGCCTGGGCCTGGGCCTGGGCCTCAGGCCTGGCCTGGGCCTGGGCCTAGGCCTGGGCCTGGGCCTGGCCTGAGCCTGGGCCGGGCCTGGGCCTGGGCCTGGGCCTAGGCCTGGCCTGGGCCCTAGGCCTGGCCTGGGCCTAGGCCTAGCCTGGGCCTAGGCCTGGGCCTGGGCCTGGGCCAGGCCTGGGCCTGGGCCTGGCCTGGGCCTGGGCCTGGGCCTGGGCCTGGGCCTGGGCCGGGCCTGGGCCTGGGCCTAGGCCTGGGCCTGGCCTGGGCCTAGGCCTGGGCCTAGGCCTGAGCCAGGCCTGGGCCGGGCCTGGGCCGGCCTGGGCCTGGGCCGGGCCTGAGCCCTGGGCCTGGGCCTAGGCCTGGGCCTGGGCCTAGGCCTGGGCCTGGGCCCTGGGCCTGGGCCTGGGCCTGGGCCTGGGCCTGGGCCGGGCCGGGCCGGGCCTGGGCCTGGGCCTGGGCCCTGGGCCCTGGGCCTGGGCCCAGGCCTAGGCCTGGGCCTGGCCTGGGCCTGGGCCTGGGCCTGGGCCTGGGCCTGGGCCGAGCCTGAGCCCTGGGCCTAGGCCTGGGCCTGGGCCTGGGCCTAGGCCTAGGCCTAAGCCTGGGCCTGGGCCTGGGCCTGGGCCCTGGGCCTGGGCCTGGGCCTGGGCCTGGGCCTGGGCCTGGCCGGCCTGGGCCTGGGCCACTGGGCCTGGGCCTGGGGCCTGGGCCTAGGCCTGAGCCTGGGCCTGGGCCTAGGCCTGGGCCAGGCCTGGGCCTGGGCCTAGGCCTGGGCCTGGGCCTGGGCCTGGGCCTGGGCCTGGGCCTGGGCCTGAGCCTGGGCCTGGGCCGGGCCTGGGCCTGGGCCTGGGCCTGGGCCTAGGCCTGGGCCTGAGCCTGGGCCTGGGCCTGGGCCTAGGCCGGCCGCCAGGCCTGGCCTGGGCCTGAGCCTGGGCCTGGGCCTGGGCCTGGGCCTGGGCCTGGGCCTAGGCCTAGGCACTGGCCCTAGGCCTGGGCCTGGCCCTGGGCCCCTGGGCCAGGCCTAGGCCTAGGCCTGGGCCTGGGCCTGGGCCTGGGCCTGAGCCTGGGCCTGGGCCTAGGCCTGGGCCTGGGGCCTGAGCCCCTGGGACTGGGCCACGGGCCTGGGGCCTGAGCCTGGGCCCTGGACCGCGGACCAGGGCCTGGGCGGCCCTGGGCCTGGGCCGGGCCTGAGGGCCTGGGCACGGGCCTGGGCCCGGCCGGGGCCACGGCCACTGGGCCTGGGCCTGGGAGAGCCTGGGCCCCCGGACCACTGGGCCGGGCCGGCCTGGGCCGGCCTGGGGCCTGGGGCCCTGGCGGGGCCTGGGCCTGGGCCTGGGCCCTGGGGGGCGGAGGGCGGGAGGGGACAGGGCGGGGGCGGGGCCTGGGGGCCTGGGCCCTGGGCCTGGGCGGGCTGGGCCTGGGCCCGGGCCAGGCTGGGCCTGGGCCTGGGCCTGGCCCTGGGGCCTGGGCCCCAGGCCTGGCCGGGCCCACGCGGCCTGGGCCTGGGCCTGGGCCTAGGCCTCGGCCTGGGCCTAGGCCCCTGGGCCTAGGCCTGGGCCTGGGCCCTGGGCCTAGGCCTGAGCCTGGGCCTGGCCCTGGGCCTGGGCCTAGGCCTAGGCCGGCTAGGCCTGGGCCTGGGCCTGGGCCTGGGCCTGGGCCTGGGCCAGCCTGGGCCTGGGCCTGGGCCCTGGGCCTGGGCCTGAGGCCTGGGCCCTGGGCCTGGGCCTCCAGGCCTGGGCCTGGGCCACTGGGCACTGAGCCTGGGCCTGGGCCTAGGCCAGGCCGGGCCTGGGCCTGGGCCAACTGGGCCCTGGGCCTAGGCCTGGGCCTGGGCCTGGGCCTGGCCTGGGCCTGGGCACTGAGCCTGGGCCACTGGCCTGGGCCTGGGCCGGCCCTGGGCCTGGGCCTGGGCCTGGGCCTGGGCCTGGGCCTAGGCCTGGGCCTGGGCCTGCAGGCCTGGGCCTGGGCCTGGGCCTGGGCCTAGGCCTAGGCCTGAGGCCTAGGCCCTGGGCCTGGGCCCCTGGGCCTGGGCTGCCACTGAGCCTGGGCCCTGGGCCCTGGGCCTGGGCCGACCGGGCCTAGGCCTGGACAGCCCTGGGGCCCTGGGCCTAGGCCTGGGCACTGGGCCTGGGCCTGGGCCTGGGCCTGGGCCTGGGCCTGGGCCTGGGCCTGGGCCTGGGCCTGGGCCTGGGCCTGGGCCTGGGCCTGGCCTGGGCCTGGGCCAGGCCTGGGCCACGACCTGGGCCTGGGCTGGGCCCCAGGCCTAGGCCTGGGCCTGGGCCTGGGCCTGGGCCTGGGCCTGACGGCCTGGGCCCTGGCCTGGGCCTGGGCCTGGGCCTGAGCCCTGGGCCTGGGCCTGCCCAGGCCTGGGCCTGGGCCTGGGCCTGGGCCTGGGGGACCTGGGCCTGGGCCTAGCCCACGGGCCTGGGCCTGGGCCCTGGGCCTGGGCCAGCTGGGCCTGCCGGCCTGGGGCCTGCACCTGGGCCTGGGCCTGGGCCCTGGGGCCGGGCCAGGCCTGGGCCTAAGCCTGGGCCTGGCCTAGGCCCTGGGCCCTGGGCCTAATGGCCTGGGCCTGGGTGGCCTAGGCCTGGGCCTGGGCCTGGGCCTGGGCCTGCCTGGCCGCCTGGGCCTGGGCCCTGGGCCCGGCCCTACAGGCCCTAGGCCCTGGGCCTGAGCCAGCTGGGCCTGAGGCCTGGGCCTGGGCCTGGAGGCCTGTGGGCCCTGGGCCTGGGCCTGGGCGGAGCCGGCCTGGGCCATAGGCCAGCCTGGGCCTGGGCCCTGGGCCTGGGCCTGGGCCTGGGCCTGGGCCTGGGCCTGGGCCTGGGCCTGGGCCCTGGGCCTGGGCCAGGCCTGGGCCTGGGCCTGAGGCCCTGGGCCCAGCCTGGGCCTGGGCCTGGGCCTAGGCCTAGGCCTGAGCCTGAGCCCAGGCCCTAGGCCTGGGCCTGGGGCCTGGGCCTGGGCCTGGGCCCAGGGGCCCCTGGGCCTGGGCCTGGGCCTGGGCCTGGGCCTGGGCCTCCTGAGCCACTAGGCCTGGGCCCCTAAGCCCTGGGCCTGGGCCTGGGCCTGGGCCTGGCGGCCCGACCTGGGCCTGGGCCCCTGGGCCTGGGCCTGGGCCTGGGCCTGGGCCTGGGCCTGGGCCTGGGCCTGGGCCTGGGCCTGGGCCCTGGCCACCAGGGCCTGGGCCCCTGGGCCTGGGCCTAGGCCGAGCTGAGCCAGGGCCTGGGGAGCCGCCTGGGCCTGGGCCCTGGGCACACTAGGCCAGAGCTGGGCCTGGGCCTGGGCCAGGGCCTGGCCTGGGCCTGGGCCTGGGCCACAGGCCTGGGCCCTGGGCCCTGGGCCTGAGCCTGGGCCTGAGCCTGGGCCTGGGCCGCTGGGCCTGGGCCCGGGGCCTGGGGGCCCTGGGCCCTGGGCCTGAGGCCTGGGCCTGAGCCTGGGCCTGGGCCTAGGCCAACCTGGGCCCTGGGCCTGGGCCCTGGGCCTGAGCCCTAGCCTGGGCCTAGGCCTGGGCCACCTGAGCCTGGGCCTGAGCCCTGGGCCTGGGCCCTGGGCCTGGGCCTAGGCCTGAGGCCTGGGCCTGGAGGCCTGGGCCTGGGCCTGGGCCTGGGCCTGGGCCACAGCCTGGGCCTGGGCCTGAGGCCTGGGCCTGGGCCTGGGCCTGGGCCAGGCCTGGGCCTGAGCCTGGGCCTGGGCCTGGGCCCTGGGCCTGGGCCTGGGCCTAGGCCTGGGCCTGGGCCTGGGCCTGGGCCTGGCCTGGGCCTGGGCCTGGGCCTCCTGGGCCTGGGCCTGGGGCCTAGGCCACAGGCCTGGGCCTGGGCCTGAGCCTGGGCCTGGGCCCTGAGGCCTGGGCCTGAGCCTGGGCCTGGGCCCAGGCCTGGGGCCTGAGCCTGGGCCTGGGCCTGGGCCTAGGCCTGGGCACTGGGCCACTCCAGGCCTGGGCCTGGGCCTGGGCCGGGCCCTGGGCCTGGGCCTCGGCCCTGGGCCAGCCTGGGCCTGGGCCTAGGCCTGGGCCTAGGCCTGGGCCTGGGCCTGGGCCTGGGCCTGGGCCTAGGCCTAGGGCCTAGGCCTGGGCCAGGCCTGGGGCCTGGGCCTGGGCCCTGGGCCTAGGCCCTGGGCCTGGGGGCCTGGGCCTGGGCCCTGGGCCTGGGGGGCCTGAGCCTAGGCCCTGGGCCTGGGCCTGGGGCCTGGGCCAGGCCCTGGGCTGAGCCTGGGCCTGGGCCTGGGCCCAGGCCTGGGCCTGGGCCTGGGCCTGGGCCCTGGGCCTGGGCCTGGGCCTGGGGCCCTGAGCCTAGGCCTAGGCCCTGGGCCTGGGACTGGGCCGGGCCTGGCCTGGGCCCAGGCCTGGGCCTGGGCCCTGGGCCTGGGCCTGGGCCTGGGCCTGGGCCTGCCTGGGCCTAGGCCCTGGGCCTGGGCCTGGGCCTGGGCCTGGGCCTGGGCCGGGCCTGGGCCGGCCTGGGCCTGGGCCTAGGCCCTGGGCCCTGGGCCTGGGCCTGGGCCTGGGCCTGGGTGGGCCTGGGCCCTGGGCCTGGGGCCTGGGCCTGGGCCTGGGCCAGGCCTGGGCCACAGGCCTGGGCCTGGGCCTGGGCCTGGGCCTGGGCCTCCTGGGCCTGGGCCTGGGCCTGGGCCTGGGCCTGGGCCCTGGGCCTGGGCCTGGGCCTAGGCCTGGGCCTGGGCCTGGGCCTGGGCCTGGGCACTGGGCCTGGGCCTGGGCCAAGGCCTGAGCCCTGGGCCTGGGCCTGGGCCTGGGCCTGGCCTGGGCCTGGGCCTAGGCCTGGGCCTGGGCCTGGGCCTAGGCCTAGGCCTGGGCCTGGGCCTGGGCCCTGGCAGGCCTGAGCCTGGGCCTGGGCCCTGGGCCTGGGCCTGAGCCTGGGCCTAGGCCTGGGCCTGGGCCTGGGGCCTGGAGCCTGGGGCCTGGCCCTGGGCCTGGGCCTAGGCCAGGCCCTGGCCTGGGCCCTGGGCCCTGGGCCACCTGGCCTGGGCCTGGGCCTGGGCCTGGGCCCTGGGGCCTGGGCCTGGGCCTAGGCCCGGCCCTGGGCCTGGGCCTGGGCCTGGGCCTGGGCCTAGGCCTGGGCCTGGGCCAGGCCTCGGGCCTGGGCCTGGGCCTGGGCCTGAGGCCAGCCTAGGCCTGGGCCTGGGCCTGGGCCTGGGCCCTGGGCCCTGGGCCAGGCCAGGCCCTGGGCTGACCTGAGCCTGGGCCAGGCCTGGGCCTGGGCCTGGGCCATGAGCCTGGGCCCTGGGCCCTGGGCCTGGGCCCTGAGCCTGCGGCCTGGGCCTAGGCCTAGGCCCTGGGCCTGGGCCTGGGCCCTGGGCACGGCGGCCTGGGCCTCAGGCCCTGGGCCTGGGCCTGGGCCCTAGGCCTGGGCCCTGAGGCCCTGGGCCTAGGCCCTAGGCCCTAGGCCCTGGGCCTGAGGCCTGGGCCTGGAGCCTGAGCCTGGGCCCTGGGCCTGTAGGCCTGGGCCTGGGCCTGGGCCTGGGCCTGGGCCTGGGCCTGGGCCTAGGCCTGAGCCTGAGCCTGGGCCAGGCCGCCTGGGCCTGGGCCTAGGCCTGGGGCCTGGGCCTGAGGCCTGGGCCTGAGGCCTGGCACTGGGCCTGGGCCTAGGCCACAGGCCCTGGGCCTAGGCCGGGCTGGGCCTGGGCCTGGGCCTGGGCCTGGGCCTGGGCCTGGGCCGGCCTGGGCCCTGGGCCCTGGGCCTGGGCCTAGGCCTGGGCCTAGGCCCTGGGCCCTGGGCCCTGGGCCTAGGCCCCTGGGCCTGGGCCTGGGCCTGAGCCCTGGGCCTGGGCCACGGGCCCCAGGCCTGAGCCTGGGCCTGGGCCTGGGCCTGGAGCCTGGGCCTGGGCCTGGGCCTGGCCAGGCCCTGGGCCCCCAGGCCGGGCCTGAGCCTGGGCCGGGGGGCCTGGGCCTGGGGCCTGGGCCAGGCCGAGGCCCTGGGCCACCTCAGCCTGGGCCACGGCCTAGGCCTGGGCCCTGGGCCAGCCAGGCCTGGGCCACCGGCTGGGCCTGAGGCCTGAGCCTAGGACTGGGCCCCTGGGCCTGGGCCCTAGGCCTGGCTGGCCACTGAGCCCTGGGCCTGGGCCCTGGGCCTCTGAGGCCTAGGCCCTGGCCCTAGGCCTGGGCCTGGGCCTGGGCCTAGGCCCTAGGCCTAAGGCCCAGGCCTGGGGGCCTGAGCCTGAGCCTGGGCCTGGGCCTGGGCCTGGCCAGCCCTGGGCCTGGGCCTAGGCCTGGGCCTCGGGGCCTGGGCCTGGGCCTGGGGCACTGAGCCTGGGCCTGGGCCAGAGCTGGGCCAGGCCTGGGCCTGGGCCCCCTGGGCCTAGGCCCTAGGCCCTAGGCCTGGGCCTCGGCCTGAGCCTGGGCCTGGGCCGGCTGGGCCTGGGCCTAGGCCCTGGGCCCGGCCTGGGCCTGGGCCTAGGCCTGAGCCCTGGGCCTAGGCCCTGGGCCCTGGGCCCTGGGCCTGGGCCTGGGCCTGGGCCTGGGCCTGGGCCCAGCGGCCTGGGCCTGGGCCGAGCCTGGGCCTGGGCCCTGGGCCCTGGGCCTGGGCCTAGGCCTGGAGCCTGGGCCAGGGCCTGGGCCTGGGCCAAGGCCTGGGCCTGGGCCTGAGCCACTGGGCCTGAGCCCTGGGCCTGGGCCCTGGGCCTGGGCCTGGGCCACGGCTGGGCCTGGCTGGGCCTGGGCCTGGGCCTGGGCTGGGCCTAGGGCCTGAGGCCTGGGCCAGGCCTGGGCCTAGGCCCGGCTGAGGCCAGGGAGGCCCGGCGGGGCCTGGGGCGAGCCTGGGGGCCCTGGGCCTGAGCCTGGGCCTGGGCCGGGGCCTGAGGCCCTAGGCCCTGGGCCCTGGGCCCACTGGGCCTGGGCCTGGGCCTAGGCCCCGGGCCCGGGGCCTGGGCCTGGGCCAGGGCCTGGCCCAGGCTGGCCCTGGGCCTAGGCCCAGGCACTGAGCCTGGGCCACAGGAGCCTGGCCCTGGGCCTGGGCCCTCGGACCCTAAACCTGGGCCCTGAGGCCTGGACCTGGGCCTGGACCGCCCTGGCCCTAGGCCTAGGCCTAGGCCTGGACCTGGGCCTGGGCCACCAGGCCTGGGGCCTGGACCTGGGCCTGGACCTCGGGCCTGGGCACTGGGAGGACCTGGGCCGGGACTGGGACCTCGAGTCAGCCTGGGCCTAGCCTGGCCCTGGGCCTCGAGGACCTAAGCCCAGGCCTAGGCCCTAGGCCTGGGCCGAGCCCAGGCCCTGGGACGGGGGCCTAGGCCTAGGCCTGGGCCTAAGCCCTGGAGACCTGAGCCCGAGCCTCACCCTAGGCCCGGGAGAAAGACTGAGGCCTGGGCCCAGGCCTAAGCCTGGGCCTAGGCCTAGGAGCCTGGCCGGGCCTGGGGGCCGGGCCTGGAGCCTGAGCCTAAGGCCCAGGGACCTAAGCCTGGGCCGGAGGCCTGGGCCTGGGCCTGAGGCCTGGGCCCTGGGCGGGCCACTGCAGACCCCTAAAGCCTGAGACCCCACTCAAGCCTGGACCGACCAAACCCGAGACCTAAACCCTGAGACCTAACCCTGGGCACAAACCTAGACCTAAACCCGGAATGCCAGACTAGGGGACCCTAGGCCTGGACCTGAGCCTGAGGCAAACCCTGGACCTGGGCCTGGGCCAGGCCCTGGGCCCCGAAGCCCTGGACCTAGGCACTGGGCCTAGGCCCAGACCTGGCCTGGCCAGCCCTGAACCTAGGCCTAGGCCCTGGACCTAGGCCTGGACCACAGCCTAGACCACTGGACCCCACACAGGACCCGGGCGCACAGCCTGGACCTAAACCCTGAGACCTAGGCCACTGGACCAGGGGCCTGAGCCTGAACCAGAGCCACCCAGACCCTGGACCTAAACCCAGACCTAAACCAGAGCCCACCGCCTAGGCCTGGCCTAGACCCTAAGCCAGACCTAACCAGACCACAGAGCCTAGCCCCTAAGCCTGACCCTGACCTAACAACTGGGCCTAAGGCCCTAAGACCGGGCACAAAGCCTAGACCTAAGCCTGAGCCTAAAGGGCCAGGGCCTTGAAGCCTAAGCCACCTGGAAAGCCTAGACCCAGGCGGCTAAGCTGAACCATGGACCTAAACCTGGACCTAGGAAACCTAGACCTAAACCCTAGACCCCAACCTGAAGACCTAGACCCTAGAGGGCCTAGCCACCCAGACCTAGGGCCACTGAGGCCCTAGGCCTGGGCACTGGGCCTGGACCAAAAGCCTGGACCTAGGCCTGACCCGGACCAGGACCAACCCTGGACCCTGGGCCTGGACCCGGGCCTGGACCTTAGGCCTGGACCTAGGCCTAGACCTAAGCCCTAACCGGGCCACCGGGCCCTAGGCCACAAACCTAGGCCAACCCTAGACCAAACCGGGACACCTAAACCTAGACCTAAGCCAGACTGGGCCCTGGGCCACTAAACCACTGGGCCCAACCTAAACCTGAGCCACTGGACCTAAAGGAACCCTACACCCTGGACTAAACCACTGGGACCTAACAGACCAGGCCTCTGGACCTAGGCCACTGGACACCGAGGGCCTGAGCCCAGGGGCCCTAGGCCTGGACCTTGAAGCCTGGACCCAGAAGGGCCTGGACCTGAGCCTGGACACTGAGCCCTGGACCTGAGCCTGGACCCTAGGCCTGACCCTAGGAGCCTAGGCACCGGAGCCACTGGACCTGGACCCTGGACCGGGCCTGGACCTAGGCCTGGACCTGGTTGGCCACCAGACCTGGGTTTGGGGGGGGGGAGCCTGGACCTGGGCAACTGGGCCCTGGACCTGGAGGCCTGGACCACAGAGCCCTGGACCTGGCTGAGACCTAGCACGGCCACTGAGGCCTGGAGCTAGTCCTGAGACCTAGGTGGCCCGAGGCCTAGGCCATGGCCACTGACTTGGCCTAGGCCTACTGGGCCACTGAGCCTGAGCCCAGGCCTAGGCCCACTGAGGCCTAAGGCCCTGGCCCCTGGGCCGCACAGGCCCCGGGCCGACCTGGGCCTGGGCCCTGGGCCAGGCCTAGGCCTGGGCCTAGGCCTAGGCCGAGCCTGGGCCAGGCCTGGGCCTGGGCCTGGGCCCTGGGCGACCGGGGCCCTGGGCCTGGGCCTGGGCGGGCCTAGGCCTGGGGCCTGGGCCTGGGCCTGGGCAGGCCTGAGCCTGGGCCCTGGGCCTGGGGCCTAGGGCCTGGGCCTGGGCCCGGGCCTAGGCCTGGGCCTGGGCCAGGCCTGGGCCTGGGCCTGGGCCTGGGCCTGGCCCTAGGCCTGGGTGGCCCTGGGCCTGGCCCTGGGCCTGGGCCTGGGCCTGGGCTCAAGCCTGGGCCTGGGCCTGAGCCCTGGGCCCTGGGCCTGGGCCAGGGCCTGGGCCTAGGCCTAAGCCTGAGCCTGGGCACTGGGGCCTAGGCCTGGGCCTGGGCCTGGGCCTGGGGCCTGGGCCTGGCCCTGGGCCTGGGCCTGGGCCTGGGCCTGGGCCTAGGCCTGGGCCTGGGCCTGGGCGGCCTGGGCCTGAGCCTGGGCCACTGGGCCTGAGCCTAGGCCTGGGCCTGGGCCTGGGCCATAGGCCTGGGCCACGAGCCGGGCCGGGGGGCAGGCCAGGCCGGGCCCGGGCCGGGCCGAGGCCGGGCCGGGCCACCAGGCCGGGCCAGGCCTGGGCCCTGGGCCTGGGCCCTTGAGCCGGGCCTGAGCCTGGGCGGGCCATAGGCCCTGGGCCCTGGGCCGGACCTAGGCCTAGGCCACTGAGGCCCTGGGCCTGAGCCTGGGCCAGCCTAGGCCTGGCCGGGACCTGGCTGGGCACTGGAAGGCCTGGGACTGAGCCTGGGACTGGGCCTAGGCCTGGGCTGGGCCTGGGCCTGGGCCTTGGGCCCCTAGGCCTGGCCCGGGCCCACAGGCCTAGGCCTGGCCTGAGCCTGAGCCTGGGCCTGACCTGAGCCCGGGCCTGGGGGCCCTGGGCCTGGGCCTGAAGCCTGGGCCGGGCCTAGGCCCTAGACCGAGCCTGGGCCTGGTACTGGGCCTGGGCACTGGGCCCCACCTGGGCCTGGGCCTGGGGGGACTAGGCCTGGGCCCTGGGCCTGAGCTGGGCCACTGGGCGTAGGCCGGGACTGGGCCTGGGCCTGGGCCTGGGCCCTGGGCCTGGGCCACCTGGGCCTGGTACTGAGCCACTGGGCCCTGGGGCCACGGGCCTAGAGGCCCTAAGCCCCAGGCCCGGGGCCCTAGGCACAGCCTGGGCCACAGGCCTTAGGGCCTGGGGGGCCGGGCTTTGGGCCTGAGCCACCGAGGACCTGGGCCTGAGGCCTGGGCCTGGGCCTGGGCCCTGACCCCCTGACTATTTTTATTTTTATTCTGGACCCCGTTTGGGCCCCACGGACCCCCCCCCAGGCCCCCGGACCCCCAGGGCCCCCACGGCCCCCCGGACCCCTGAGACCCCCAGGCCCACCCAGGCCCCCCCAGACCCCCACGGCCCCGAGACTGAGCCCAGACCCCCGGACCCCCAGACCACCAGGCCTGAGACCAGGACCCCAGGACCGAGACCAGGACCTGAGCCAGGACCTGAGCCCCGGGACCTGAGCCCTGGCCCCCAGGCCACAAGCCCACAGGCAGAGACCCCAGGCCTGGGCCTGGG
>JAUPTC010001167.1:0-28070 GCA_030762895.1 Sophora flavescens
GATTAACAATGCCTTTGAAAGTGTTCAGATGTTCGATCATATTTTGACCGTTCATGTACTCCAACTTTACCAATCGTCTGACAAGGTGGGCTTTGTTCCCGGGCGTCTTCTTTTGAATCAAGGATTCAAGTTTTGTCCACAACTCATACGCATTGATATAAGTTGATACATACTCGAACAAGCTTCGATCAATATATTTCCGGATTATAGCCACTGCTTTCCGATTCTGAAGCTCCCAATCTTTGTCAGTCTTCACATCCGGCATATCCTTCTGGGTAATTGGCAAATACAAATCTTTACAGTATAGATGATCTTCCATCATCGGCTTCCAATAGGAGTAGTTATCTGCAGTTAGCTTGAAAATGTCTCCATCATGAGTGATAGCTCCCTCCATCTTGAGTTACACAGGCTAATAGCTCCTTCAACCAGGTGGGTTTTGATAAAAATAACACTATACGTGAATAGTATCGTATAGGTGACTTGTACCGAATGCTGAAAATTACTGTAGTTTGTAAACAGTACGTACCGAGGAAGTTCCCAGGAAAGAGAGATGGGTCAATAAACACACTTAAATACCAAGTCTTTCCTAGCCAGAACTTTTCTAGGCATGCACTTTCACACTACCACACTTTATTTCCAGCAAAAAAAGCTCTGATACCACTGTTGGGAAATACCAGCATAATTTTCCTACTCTGTGAACTCAAAAATAGGCACTAAGCGGAAGCGTAAAAATAAGTGTAATAACACCGGACAATTTTTAGCGTGGAAAAACATCCTCAATGTGAGCAAGGAAAAAACCACGGGACCCATAGGCTGCTTAAACTTCCACTATAACAATAATGGGAATACAAAAATACAAGAATATTGTATCCTCAATTTGTAGATAACACTCTCACAAATTGGCTCACTATTTTTTCTCTCTGAGAAAACTCTCTCTAAGGATCTCTCTATTTTTCTCTCACTCTCTCTTGTGAGGATTGGTGTGTTTAGTTAGCACCCCTTAAGCTTCTTTATATAGATTTAAGAGGACTCTCCAAGTTAGCTCCCATACAATGTGGGACTTGCTTTGGCTGAAATTTCCAACAGATTCCACAAACCATGCTCATTAATAAGATGACTAACCTTTATGGACTCCAAATGAGTTTGTGAGGGAGTTATAATTCTTGGCTCATCAATATCTCTAAGCTAAGGAGTATTCCAACCACTAACTTGGGTACCATCTCCAATATTCCAACGAAAGCCTTCTTCCAGTAACATTCTGGAACAGTACCAACGGCACATAGTTAAGTCCATTTTATTATCTTTTTTCAACTAGCCCTCCCTCTCACACCCTTTATTTATTTGTTTATCTTTTTGATAAATCTCTATCCTTTTTCTTTGGATAATTTCTTAGAAAACGATTAAACAAATCCAACTGGAAACAAATTAAAAAATATATACAAGGTTTTGTATAACATAGAAGAAAGAGTAATGTTAAGCACACAATTAGATATTCCATTTTATATATTTTATATAATATTTACTATTTCATTAAAATTAAAATTTATTAATTTTAATGTATTTTTTCATTTTGTTTAAATTCTGTTTCTATCATTTCACGCTATAAATATAAGAAACGTGACATAATCATTAATAAGTAATATAAAAATATATATTATTCAACATAACGTTAAATATTAGATATCAGTGATGATATTTATACATTAAATATTTTAAATCATGATTGCGTCATTTTCTTTTTAAATAATAATCATAATAATAATAAAAAAAGACCTACACTTTCTTTCTTTTTTTGGTTTTTTTTCCTGGGTATCCTTCGCGTGCAGCTGCGGAGACTAATCCCTCGAGCCGGGTAGGACCACAAGGGCGGCAAAACTCTCCCTCAAGAGTTTTAACGCTGCTACATTTCCAGGATCAGGATTCGAACTCTAGACCTCTGATCAAGCTGAAAGAGATTCTTACCATCTCATAAGCGCTCTTGGGTAGAGACCTACACTTTCTTTAGTCTTTACCTTTGTTTTTCTAAAGAAATCTTTATTATTAAAAAGAAGGAAATGATTGGGGGCATATTCGTAAAATCATTTGAGAATGGCAAAGTTGTGGTGCTGGGATATTATTAAAAGGAAGGAAGTGATTTGGGGCATATTTGTAAAATCACTTGAGAATGTCAAAGTTGTGGTATTGGGGTAGTTATGTAAAATCACTTGGGTTATAAATTTTTATTTTGTCAGAAAGAAAGGTTTCTTTTTTATTATTAAAAGGAAGGAAGTGATTGGAGCATATTTGTAAAATCACTTGAAATTGGTAAAGTTGTGGTGCTGGGGTAGTTATGTAAAATCACTTGGGTTATAAATTTTTATTTTATTTTGTCAAAAAGAAAGGTTTCTTTTTTTTTTTTTTTTGTTAAGATTGAGAATTTTTTTAATTGTCAATACACTTATATTATCCTTATTGACAATTTATTGGCTGTGTTAATGTTTCCAACGTTTTGAATCCGCACCATTTCCACAGTTTCTTTATATCATCATAGCCAATGTTTATGTCATTTCCACCGTTTCCTTATATTATTATAGTCAATGTCATTTTCATGTCATCTGAATATTGTTTTCTGGAGACAAAGGTTTAGAGGAAAAGTCACCAATAAATGAAGCATCTTGGGTTTGTGAAAGTTGCTTTGAGGTTTTTGTTTTCCACCAAATTATTCAATTCGGATTTCTTCTCTAACATAAAAATCTCTAATTCTTTTTTGTTTATCTTTGTATGCATGCTTTAGATTCGTTCTCTCTTCCTGCCGCCCTTCATTTTTGGTAGTTGCTTCATTGGTCATGTATGTCTATTTCCAAATCTCTCATTTCGGTGTTGTTTTATTTTCTGGATTTATGAATTCAATTGCTTCCTAAATCTCTCCTTTTGGTTTTATTTTGTTTTCTGGATTTATTAATTAGTTTGCTTCTTTCAACATAAAAACCCATAATTCTTTTTTTTTTTGCTAATCTTTATATGCATGTTTTCAATTCTTCTCTGCCTTCTCATACAGTTTTAGTATACCGTGAGGCGAGGCCGATGAACATGAAGAGTTGGTAACTTTCAGCCACTGAAAACTGATAATGAAGCATTTCATTATTAACAATTAAGTTCATGCATTTTTTTTATTTTGTATTTTTTGTATATAAAATGAGCTTGAAATGGTTGAAATTTGAAAGTGGTTCTTTACATTTTGGTTATATTTATTTATGAATTTAACCTCTGAATTGTTTATGCACTTCATGGTTACATATTGGGTGTGTTTACCATGTTATTAGTTGGCTTCTTTTGTTCAATCATGCTAATTGATTTGTATATCATTCAATTTCTGCTTGATGAATGTAAATAACCTTCTTGAAAATAATTACAATTTTGCAAAATTAATTTTTAGGAGTAAGGATAGCACAATTTGACTAAATAGAACAAAAAAAAGTGTGCAATATCAATATCTTTATCTTTGGTTCAATATATATATATATATATATATATATAATAGGGACGACATTGCTCCAGCAGCGGCGATGCTACAGAAGTGGTCCAGAAGCGGCAACACTGTAGTTTGTAGGTCTGTAAGACAAATGTGTGTTTCCATGTAAGTTTTTTTCTATCATATTATTCCACCTTTTCATTATATATTCCTCATCATTATTAATTGCGTTAGAAAAGGAGAGATAATGTATATTCATGCTTTGCTAATAGTTGAAATAAATACCATTTTACAGAAACAATGCAGAAATTAGGTACTCCTCCGAAGAAAAAATTGAAATGACGTGTGCAACAAATGACTTAGGTTCTCCTCCGTTCTTGCCTATTTCTATGAGTGGGTGGGTATGATTGAAAAAAACATCTCTAAATCTTAATTTGACAACTACTCATTCAGCATAATGTGGGTGCTATAGTATTTATGTCTTCTCTATTTGGTTGGTTACTATATAGTATCCTGCAAAAAGGTTTTTGCATTCATCAGCATTTGATCCAATTCTTTTTTTTTTTTTTTGACTAATTTGGTTTCCACTTCTGAAGGTTTTGTAACTAAAAGTTATATTATAAATCTATGGCCTTTGTTTTATATATTAATATTATATGCAAGGCTCCGGAGTTATTGATATTTAGTACATGTTCATATATTAATTTACTTTACTCTAAGTGTTGTAACAGGGACTGGTCAGATGTGTTAATTGTGATATTGCTTTTCTTATAGAAAGTGAGGAGTTTTGAAGAGAAGTTGAACCTCTCATATAATGACGTTTGTCACAACTTCAGGTTTAAATATATTTTCATTTACTTAAAGTGCAAAGTGAGGAGTTTTGATTTTTTTAAAATCTGGGTGTGGAAGTTCATTTGAAGATGTTTTTCCATTCTCCCATTGATTTTAATTATTATGTTAATATATGACCTTATCTCATGAATCACATTTTTGTGTGGATGTGTGGGATTCTAATGCATTATGTCATAGTGCTTATGAGATATCTTTTGAGTATTTGATATATAGGGCATTATTGGACATCTATTGAGAATTTAATCTATGTGGGATTCTAAGAAATATGAATACATAATTGCTACAATTTGTGAGAGATTACACAATTTGGACGAGCCACAAGCTAAGGTATTAGTTTATGTAGGTGCCTTTGTAATTTTTATTATATATGCACTATCCTATTGCGTTTTGGGATGATAGTCTTTCTTTCTTCATTATGCACGATCTATGAAATTACGTTTGGAAAGGTGATGTTAAATAATTAGTTGAAGCCTTTTGGAATTTGCTATAATATTAATTCACATATAATTGACATTAATTTGCTCTAGCTGCCTCATCATATAATTGCCATTAATTTGCCTTTTCGATTGACATTTTAATTGGACCTGTAAAATACTTTAAATTGTCATAAATTATCATTTATTCATTGACGACTTTTTCTTTAATAGGTAATTCTAGGGATTCAATGCATAAGAGGCGTACAACTGGTGGCAAGAAGGCGACATGGAGAAAGAATATAATTGATTTAAAATGTCATATAGTTTAAAATCTTGATCATTAATACGTCATTTAATTATATTCATCAATGATTTTAACTGTTATAATCTTAATCGAATTTAATTAAAATTATTTATATTCATTAATTACGTATAATGTTCCATGAACCCTTTTGGGACGAATGCAAAAAACTTACTTATAATTACCTATAATAAAATATAAAAACTTCTATTGCAACAATTACAATTCAATTGATTTTAATCAAAGTTGCCTTTCAAAGTTTACGGAAAAAACTTTCAAAAGTTATATTTAATCATAAGTTTGGTGGCTAGGAGAAGGTTTGGAGAAATAAGAGAAAGTAATTCCTTTTATATTTTTGTTTGCTCAATTTTGATTTTTTTTTTTTTTTTGGGTTACAATATCAGATTCTTCTTAAGCTTAATTTTGAAAGCACTCTCAAAAACTATTCATTTTGGTATCAACTTTGGTATCAATTATTTATGAGTTTAATGGCTAACACCGTCATTGTAAATAGTTTTTACACTGTGAATCAATCATAAATTACCATGATCTGTGATTGATTGACAGTGAGTTATAATTGATGATTTGGGAGAGGGAGATAGGGTTTAAAATGATAAGGTGGAGGTCACGTGTTCAACTCCCCCCACCCCCACCTCCACCCCCACCCCCACCCCCACCCCCAAACAACTAACATAACAAACTAACAATCTAATATAACAAAAATATCTTTTAAAAAAATATATTCCTAATTGTCCAATATTATTTAATTTACAAAATTATTTACCAAAAATGCTTTAAAATATTAAATAATTATAGATATATGATTTAATATAAAATTTCATGCTGTCTTGATACAAATGTCTTTGAATTATCACACCTTAGTCATATTAGTAACAACTATAAATAAAACTCGACCGCAATCACACAAACACGTGATAATTTATTTTCCTCAACTAGTTTTTACTAAAACAAAATATATTCAAAATAACAATATAAAACAATAACTATTTTACTCACGGACAATCAGACAAACATTTGGGTATTAATGTTTTTTCACATGGGCAGTTGTATCTCACCAACTCAATAGTTACCTTCCGTAGTGGATTGAAGATACTAATATATGACCACGAAGGTTAAAATTCAAAAACTTCTACAAATGTGATTTATAATTAAGTCTGTTGGAATTTAATCTAAGTGAATTAGTATAAAATTATTATATTTATTGGTTGTTTAAGTTTAAATCATACACTTATTAGTTCACTCTCAATCTTACGGGGATTCACCAAACTGATACGTGTAAAATATAAACAATCCAACAAGTTTTTCTTTTTAAACAATATAATTAACTTAATTTATATCACGATAATAATTTAAATCATTCTACTTTGTGTACAAATCATATTTTAATTCTTTATTCATTTTATTAAATAAATAAATTCAAAATCACAATATAAAATAACAACTATATTTATTTAAAATATTATAATATCCCGTACATCCTAGGGGTCCGAGTTCTAGTATAATATAAAGGTGATATAGAATGAAGAATCTATCACTAGTGAATAGGATTATTACTCATTACTCACTGAATAATGGTAAACTTTATTCGATTAAAAATCAAAGAATCAAAGTGGAGTGGTTTGAAAGCTAGCTACCCAATTTCCACACTCTTTCCTGCGAAGACTTGACTTTGTTGTTCACATTGGAGTGCTCGTCCCTTTCATTTCTTTATACACTCATTTCACTTCACGCTACAACCAGAATCAATCCCAAGCTTGCATTGCACTGACACACCCACCATTTCCATTGCATGGATACAGCCTCTTCTTCCTCTCCATCCATCCCAATAACCCCACGATGGTCCAACCATGTTTTCTTGAGTTTCAGGGGTGACGACACTCGCAAAGGCTTCACTGACCATCTTTTTGCTTCACTCGAAAGAAGGGGTATCAAAACTTTCAGGGACGATCATGGCCTCCAGAGGGGTGAAGTCATATCAATAGAACTCACGAAAGCCATTGAAGAGTCCATGTTTGCACTCGTCATTCTTTCACCAAACTATGCTTCCTCCACGTGGTGTTTGGATGAGCTACACAAGATTCTTGAGTGTAAGAAGACTTTTGGTCAAACGGTTTTGCCTGTCTTCTATGGTGTTGACCCCTCTGATGTGAGGCGTCAGAGAGGAACTTTTGCCAACTATTTCAGAAAACATGAAAAGAAATTTGGAGAAGAAGGAGGGAAGGTGAAAAGATGGAGAGATGCCTTAAGAGAAGTTGCAAGTTACTCTGGTTGGGACTCCAAGGATCAGTGAGTTCTCTCATAATTCACTTCACTTTGTTATATTCTGTGTGCGACTGTATGTTAATTTTTTTTTGTAGAGTTCTAGTTTTTCTTTTTGTTGGAGTCTCAATGACATGGCTTGAATATTGGTTACAACCGGGGCAGCCTTCGTCCCATGAGCTAGCTTTTAGATTGAGTTAGGTTCAAACCCAAATTCTAAGATTTTTGGTCTGCAATATTGCAACTGCATCAAGTGATGTGATCCGCAATTTAGAACCTTTTAATCCATTCATTACTTCTGTAGCTCATCTGGCAACAAATGGTTTTGTGACTTTTGTCCAGAGCATTGAAAATTAAACTTGAGACCTCTGGTAGCAAGGATATGCAAAATATAAATTATAATATGTTTTCTCTATGTATTGCCATGTTTGCTTATGGTTCTTGTTGGACTAAAATACAAGTCTTTTTCATTTTTTCCCCTCCCTTCCTATACAGGCATGAGGCAGCACTGGTTGAAACAATTGTTGACCATATACAGAAAAAGTTGATTCCTAAATTGCCATCTTGCACAGATAACCTTGTTGGGATTGATTCAAGGATAAAAGAAGTGAATTCACTCATAGGAACGGGGTTGAATGATGTTCGCTTTATAGGCATGTGGGGCATGGGAGGCATAGGTAAAACTACTATTGCTAGATTAGTCTATGAAGCGATCAAAGATGTATTCAAGGTTAGTTGCTTTCTTGAAAACATTAGAGAGGTGTCTAAGACAAATGGCTTAGTTCACATCCAAAGGGAACTTCTTTCTCATCTTAATATAAGAAGTGGTGATTTTTATAATTTGTATGATGGGAAAAAGATATTAGCAAACTCTTTATGCAACAAAAATGTTCTTCTTGTTCTTGATGATGTAAGTGATATAAAACAATTAGAGAATTTGGCTGGGAGGCAAGAATGGTTTGGTCCAGGAAGCAGGGTAATAATCACATCCAGAGATAAGCATCTTCTGGAGACACATGGAGTGCATAAAATTTATAATGTTGGAGGCTTAGCCAAAAAAGAAGCCCTTCAGCTCCTTTGTTTGAAAGCCTTTAAACGAGATCAACCTGAAGAAGAGTATGTGACTTTATGCAATGAATTGGTTGAATATGCAAGAGGCCTTCCATTGGCACTTGAGGTATTGGGTTCCCATCTTCATGGAAGAACGACTGAGGTTTGGCACAGTGCTTTAAAACAAATAAGAAGTGTTTCACCCTCGAAAATCCAAGATACACTGAAGATAAGTTATGACGGCTTAGAATCCTCGGAGAAAAATTTGTTTCTAGATATTGCTTGTTTCTTTAAAGGGATGGACATAGATGAAGTAGTAGACATACTAGAAAGTTGTGGCCGATGTTCCAAAATTGGAATTGAAATTCTGATTGAAAGATCTTTGGTTACTCTTGATAGGATGAAAAACAAGTTGGGGATGCATGATTTGATTCAAGAAATGGGCAGGAATATTGTAGTAAAAGAATCTCCAGATGATCCTGGCAAGCGTAGTAGGTTGTGGTCTCAAGAAGACATTGATCGTGTATTGAGAAAAAATAAGGTACGTGCCAACTGTTAGGTAAATAAATGTGGCATTAAGATACAAATTTGAACAATGCATGCAATATTTATTTTCTTTTAGTTTGTGTTTTAGCTCATTCTGCAAGATTAAGTTATTTTCCATTCCGGTTTTCTAGGGAACTGATGCAATTCAAGGTATAGTTCTGAACTTAGTTCAACCATATGAAGCACGCTGGAGCACTGAAGCCTTCTCCAAGACAAGTAAGCTAAGATTACTCAAATTATGTGAAATTCAACTCCCACTTGGCCTCAACTACCTTCCTTCTGCACTAAAAGTTCTTCATTGGAGAGGATGTCCTTTGAAAACTCTGCCACTTACTAATCAACTAGATGAAGTTGTTGACCTCAAATTGGCTCATAGCAAAATAGAACAACTTTGGCATGGAACAAAGGTAAATACCCATTATTAAGATCTCTTTCCAATTTATGTTTTTTTTGTTAGTTTTCATAATCATCATAACCCTGATTTTTTTTTTTTATATATCTGATCAGTTTATGGAAGAACTAAAGTCTATTAACTTGAGTTTTTCCAAGAACCTAAAGCAATCCCCGGACTTTGGTGGGGTTCCAAATCTTGAATCATTGGTTCTTGAAGGTTGTACAAGCTTAACTGAGGTTCATCCGTCCCTTGCATGCCACAAGAAACTTGTTCTGTGTAATTTAAAAGACTGCAAAAGGCTCAAAGCTCTTCCAAGTAAAATGGAGATGAGTTCCTTGGAGGATTTAAATCTTTCCGGTTGCTCGGAATTTAAAACTGCTCCGGAGTTTGGGGAAAGTATGGAGCATCTATCAATACTTTCTTTAGAGGGAACTGCTATAACAAAGCTACCCTCGTCACTGGGATGTCTAATTGGCCTTATTCATTTGGAGTTAAAAAATTGCAAGAATCTTGTTTGCCTTCCAGATACCATTCATAAATTGAAGTCCCTCCTTGTTCTGAATGTTTCTGGTTGCTCAAAACTCCATACCTTCCCAGAGGGTTTAAAGGAAATAAAGTGTTTGGAGGCACTTTATGCAAGTGGAACTGCTATTGAAGAACTACCTTCATCTGTCTTTTATCTAGAAAACCTTAGAGCAATATCATTTGCTGGATGCAAAGGGCCAGGATCCAAGTCAGTGGATATGTTTCTCCCCTTTAAGTGGCTCTTTGGGAGTCAGCAACAAGCTCCCACAGGATTTGGACTGCCACCTTCTATATCATATTTACCCTCTTTGACGAGTATCGATTTGAGTTACTGTAATCTATCTGAAGAATCAATGCCAGATGATTTTTGCCGCTTGTCTTCATTGGTCTTTTTAGATCTCACTGGCAACAATTTTGTTAGCTTACCAAGCTGCATTTCAAAACTTTCAAAGCTTGAATATCTTTACCTAAACTGGTGTGAAAAGCTTCAATGGTTGCCAGAGCTTCCATCAAGCATAAGAGGGGTGGATGCAAGCAATTGTGCTTCACTAGAAGTTTCCAAATTCAATCTATCCAAGCCATGCAGTCTCTTTGCATCACCTATAAAATTGAGGCTACCTATAGAAGTGATTAGGTTTCTTGAGGTTTGCACTTTGCACCCTGACTTCCCCTCTAAAGCTGTGTGTGTTTGTGTTGTGTATATGTGTGTGTGTGTGTGTGACATAATCACCCATTCTTGTTACTCACTCAACATTACAATGATGTGTTACAGGCTGTCCAACTTCCCAAAGCAAGATTTGATATGCTTATCACAGGGAGTGAAATTCCATCATGGTTTATCCCTCAAAAGTGTGTTTCCTTTGCAAAAATATCAGTTCCTCATAATTGCCCTCCAACTGAATGGGTGGGATTTGCTTTGTGTTTCCTGTTAGTAAGTTATTCTTACCCACCTGAGTGTCGTCATGAAGTTGATTGTTACTTGTTTGGACCAAGGGGTAAGTTGTTTATCAGCTCCAGGGATTTACCTCTTATGGAGCCATATTATCCTCACCTTTATATTCTCTATTTGTCCATTGATAAATTCCGTGACAGGATTTATGAAGATGGGGGGGACTGGAGTGAAATTGAGTTTGTATTGAAAAGTTACTGCTGTCATTCACTGCAAATAGTGAGGTGTGGAAGCCGTTTGGTATGTAAGCAAGATGTTGAAGATATTTATGGAAATAATGTCTAGGCTTTCTCCTATGGTTGATCAATGACAATAGTATCATCAGTTCAAGTGAAGACATTGGACTTGCCAATGGCATGGTGTGACTTATATATAAACTTTTCATGGGAGTATTTATGAACCTTATTACTTGTATAGAAACTTCACATTATCCATGTTTGTACTCAATTTTTGTATGTCTTTTTGAGATAATCCTTACTCATGAGAATCAAGATATGAATAAACTCCTCTATTTATATTCAAATTCACATGATATCTGCTAGAGATTGAAGGCTGAATTATTGTTGACAAATCAATTTCCGCTTATTTATATCAAAGCAAGAAAACTATTAACTTCATCAAGGGTAGCTGAGACTGCTACAAAGGTTGAACATTAACATTTATCACCAGCTAAAGCTAATGGACTCAAAATGCAGATTTTCAGCTAAACCAGATGAGCAAATGTCTGCAACATCCTGCCTCATTTTCTTGGGTCCTGAAACAAGGACTCCCACACTAGACCCTTTGAGTTCAAATAGCAGTCCTGTAAAAACAAATTTTGACAAAAAAAACAGTGATTGCAATTCATTTATAGCTCTAGGCCATAATTAAAGAAAAATGAGGTTACTTACTTCTTAGATCTGGTCTTAAACCATAATGCACATTGGTAGCTTGAACAAGGGACTGGTATGGAAGGCTTTCCAATTCTCTATCTGCATTATAAATCAATGAGTTTGGTGACACTGTTGGTGATGACCCTTCCAAGTTCTGAATCTGCTTTGCTTCTTTAGCATTGTGTTTCTTGTTCAAAAGAACAGCTGCACTAGAAACAATGGCTATGGACACACATATTACTAGCATGTGAAGGAAAGACCTCAAAGGGAATGAGAATATTTTATTCGAGTTATGGTCTTTAGGGAAAATGTAGTAACGGGTAATGATCCCAATTATGATAAGGAAAATGATGAAAGAGGATGAGATTATAGCTCCAAGCCAAAGCCAACTGTTTGGGCCTAATATAGCATATATGGGTGCATCAGTTGGCTTAGGCTTGAACCATATGGTCTGAAGGTGAATTTGGCTATCTGATTGATGCTCATTGTCTCTTGTGATGTAGGCCTCAATTTGTAGTTGTAGATTAGAAATGTCAGAAGGGGTACCAGAAATTGGGAGGATCAAGTCTAGCATTGAGAGACATGAAGAGGTCTTAAATGAACAAATTAGGACAATTTTTGGGGTCTTGCATTTGAATGTAGTGTTCATATATATTAACTCTCGAATGATGGAGACAAAAGGGGTGATGCCACTTCCTCCACACACCATCACAAGAGTGTCATGCCTGGTTAAAAGAACAATTAGTTACTATGTGGAAATCAAAGAACTTATTTGTAATGAACCAAAAGTTAATCACTCCAAATTGGTCTTAAAGTTGTTTTTTTCTTATAAGATGCAGACCTTAGATAATTGGTTAGTGCAGGTCCATAAGGGCCTTCAACAGATACACCAAGGTGATCTATCCCTGAAGGAGTTGAAAGCAATTGGTAGAGCTTTTTGGACCAAGTTCCTTCACATTTAATGGCAACACTTAGCCTTTTTGCCTCCAATTTACTATTAGAAGTAATGGTAAATGGATGCCACTGCAGCTTGGATATACTTGGTATATTTATGAACATAGTACTTGTTGGATTATAAGTTAATCCTGCCAAAGACATATCACATTAGCTCCAAAAAATAAGCATTTCTCAAGAAATAACTAGAGGTAACATCAAGATATACTGAGCTATGATAGCTAGCCATGCATGTTATTTACCATGGCCCTTAGAGAAATTGAGTTCTACAGTTTCACATGGCAAAACACGAGCAGAAACCAAACGAACTTGGCGTCTTGACTGTAGAAACCTTAGGTAACGATCAACTAAGAAGAGGTAGAAACCAGGGAGCATCATGCATGCATAGGAAATGCCAACATGAAAGATGAAGAAAACCATGAAGAGGATGTAGAGGTAGTGAGTGTAAAAGAAGAGCTCAAACACTTTTCTCCTTATGCTGGGGATGGTTGCAACCCACAGGAATAAACCAGCAAGCAAAGATAGCTCTCCAGCCACATTTGATACCCCAATTTTGTCCCATTTCAGCATCTGTAGTGAAACAAAACCAATAGCTCTATGAACTAAACACAATATACTATCAACAAAAAATAATATAAAATGAAGTTAGATGACTTGTTCAGCAAGTATATACTATATATAGTGTGACTTTGGCCTTTCCAAATGTTTGGATAAGTCTTTTACATTTTTTTTAATAAATTTTTTCTTACAAAATGCTTATTTCGTAAGTGCTTATAGAATTTTTTCCCCTTCGACTAGGTGAGCTTAGAAAGAGTTGATCGGAATCATAGAGCTGTTTCTAATCTATTGTTTTAGAAAATAAGCTGAAGTTAACATCCAGAGTAACTATTCTAGGGTTAATTAATTTTTTTATAAACTTGTCTGAACGTTTATTTGATCAGCAATCAGTATTTAACTTAGACAGTCAATTTGATATAAACAAGTCAAGGCTAACCATCCATTTCTCCTCTTTAACAGAGATAACATAGACTGTATTAGTTTTGTTCTTTTGAAAAAGGAAGAGACAAAAACAGAGATTGATTATAGTTTTTTTTTTATATTATTTATTATGTTTTAACTTATTTGCTTATCAAAAAAAATGTTTTAACTTATTTATTCACAATAATAAGAAACAATTTAGGAAATCATAGTAAAAAAAATAAGTGATGGAAATTGTAACCAGAGAATTAAGAATGTTATAATTTTTTACTGTATAGTATCTAAACATTAATAATTCCATGACATATATATATAAAAGCAGGGATTTTATTGTTAATTAACCTGAGAAAGTTGATTGGTAACTGCCCAATAGATGATGTAACAAATGCCATGAGAAGTGAAGAGTGTCATGACAATGTGTCCAAGCCAAATATGGTACTTGATGCAACTCTCTGAGGTGAGGCCAAGCAGTGGCAGCAAGGAAGAGCCACGTGCTACTGGAAAAAATAAGAATGCCAAGCATATATTCCCTATCAGACCCAACCTTAGTGCTGCACTATCTAGCTTCTCTTCCCATCTGCCAAAAGCCACCATCACACAAACAAACATACCCCAACATCACAATTTAGAAACTTTGGTGCACAAGTTACTTATTGGACCACATCAAAATGGTTGAATTTAAGGGTCCATTTGCTTTGTTTTCAAATTCTTGTTTTCATCTGCTGTTTTTAAAAATAATTACAAAACTGTCATTTTATTTTCATTACGATGTTTTGAAAACAGGAAATAGAAATAAAAACAGGTGATAAATTTGTAATTATTTCTTAAAACAGAAAACTAGAAATAAATCCTGAGTGTTTGCACTTTGCAATGAAAATTCTTACACTTTATTGCCGTCTGCTGCTGCTGATTTTTGGGTTATTGTGGCAAAGCTGTTGTGCAAATAAGTTGCAAAGGACCAAATTAAGAGTGCTATGAACATTAGCAAGAATGCTACCTCTGTGCCAGAAACAATCCCAAGGGGGCCTTTTACAAGCACTGGACGCTTCCATATGGCTACCTCTCCTTTCTGGCCATTGCAGCTGATGGTGCCAAAAAGCATAACATAAGTTTCTTATCTTACAATTAATGGGGTTTAAGGGAAAAAGAAATGGTACATTTCCATGTTGGAATCATTAGCTTTTTTGGCTATGTGAAGGTAGACACATCCCAAAGCAGCTATGAATAAGACTGGAAAAGTGTTAACCAGAAGTCTTGCACCTGCAATATAAGAAGATCATAGGGATATTAGCATACATAAGGTTAAGGAATGCAAGCACAACATGAAATGTATACATAATTGAATAAAAAAGATACCTTGTTGTGCACCAAAATAGGTAGAGTTAGTCTTTGCTTGGATTTGAGGCAGCCATATATGTTTATAAGTATTTGTGGGCTGCATTATCCAAATGAAAATCCAACCCACAAACACAATCAGCACCAGCATCCTTATTGCAGATTGAACACTACCATATTTTTCTTGAGAAGGTGACATTTTCGCCATTTCTTCAGCTATATTTTCTTTTTCGTGCCCTGTGCCCTTAAGCCTAGACAGAAGACAAATAAAGCAAGGCTGTTAAAGAAAAGAAAAGACTCGAATGAGGAGAATATAATTGAACTTTAAGTATTTATAGTTCAAGATTTATAACAATATGGGACAAATATACAAATTGAAATTTGCATGACTAGGGCACTTGGAAAATAAAAACAAAAACAAAACAACAAAAGAGCATGGTTCACGTCCTATGCTACAGTATTTGGAATGTAGAAATTAGTATTATCTTTGTTTCATATATATCAGAGTACGTGCTTGTCTCATAGAGTTGACATGATTAGAAGTTCAACGATTTTAGTGTCATGATTAATGCTAAGTGAAAGATACTCGAATGCCTTTTGTCAAAAAAAGAAAAAGAAAAGAAAGATACTCGAATGCCAAGAGTTGTAGGTAGTATGGAATCACACCTTCAAAACCACATCCCAAACAAAATTAAGGATTTTGACTTTATTTTTTTTCCTCAAAGTATTCTCCTATTTGACAAGGGATAAATTAATCTTCCTGTCTATGACGCTTAACGAGCATTTCTCTAACTGATAATTTTTCCATATAGATAAACCTTGAGATAAACTATCTTAATCCCCTTCACTAGGACTTTGATTTATTTGACAGTGATATATGCAAACAAAATAGATGGTAAATATTGGTATTCCTACGGTGATTCAGTAACTCGTCTCTGTGATCCTTTATTTTTTAACTTTTTTGAAAAAAAAATCTTTGTAATTTTTAGAAAAATTCAAATACATCATTTTACTTTTTGGAATCATAACGAAAGTACCCTAGTGAAAAAAAATGTATGAGACACTCAATTACAAATTTTTCATGTATTTGAAAAATCAATTACAAACTTTAAAAGTATAGAAACCTGTTTGAAAATTCTCAAATAATTAGGAGATCAATATATTAATAAATTAAAAGTAAAAAATTGTATATATTATAAAACATTTAATTATTAATAAGGACTTCTTGATGATCTTCTAGATTCGTTAAAAAAACTTTCCTTTTATTGCTTTGTGAGAAAGTAATTTCTACGAGCATGAATCATTAGGCCTCCCTCAAGTTCCCAAGTCAAATTTCCTGCTTCGATCGCTCTGTATTAATGCCCTGCCTCACAAATAATGCCCCTGATCTTATTCATTCTCAAAGATAACGTACGTAGTCGAGGGCCATGAACCATGCCTGTGTTGCAAATTTCTGATCCTAATACATCAATGACATAATATTTTGCTGACTTCACCTTCATTCCAAGAATGAATTTATTTATTTTTTATCTGGAAAACGAATGAGTTAGAACGTATTCATTAAGATAAGTGGAGCTAAGAAAATTAAATAAGAAAAATACCGAGTCTTACGAAAAGCATACAAAGGCGTTAATTTAGAGATGGATGACTTTTATATTTTAATTTCAAATTTCTATTTGAATTTTATTTTATTTTATACAATCTGTTTGAAATATTTTAGTTGAAAAGGAAATTAATTAGTCTATTGGTAGAGATTCAAGGAAATGGATTCGCAATATATAGTGTGAACTCTTCCAGATTTTACTTAATTATATCTAAGAATATAATGATATGATGATAATATAAATTTCAAAATTTAAGTGTGATAACAATATAAACTTTGAGAGAGGTCGATATAATTTTAAAAGGGTTTAATTTCTATGTACCGTCAGTATAAAGATTTTTACACTGACAACCAATCGAAATCATGAAATCAATGACTTTTAAGGTGGTTATGATAAGAATAAAAAATTTGTAATGATGTGTCAATTTCGATTGGTTGGTTGTGCGAAAAAACCTTTACACTATCAGTGTATACTAATTAAATCTAATTTAAAATAAAAAATATGTTAAGTGTAATTAAGCCAATCAAAAATATGAAATCAAAGAATACACTCCTATTTCCAGCCCTAACTCAAAGAAACCAATAAAAAAGACAGAAAAGCCTTCCAGTACTCCTATGATCCTATCTCACCCTCTAAAACATACACAACTTGTCAAACTGAACAGATCGTAACAATATGAAATCGTTTAATAAGAGTTATAAGGACAGGTTTGGTCTGCTTTTTCATTTCTTAATTTTTATTTTATATTTCTTAACAATTGTTTTCAATTTTAAATTTTAAAAAATTTGAAAACAAAAACATATTTGTTTTGACCTCTGTTTTCTATTTTAAAAAATTTGGAAAGAAAATACTGAAAACAATTTTTTCCTATTTCCATATTTGAGCCCAAGTCAAGAAATGAAAACATTTTTATAAACTCAACCAAACACTTTTTCAATCTTATTTTCTATTTTCACTAAAAATGAAAATAGGAAATTGCCAAAGTAAACATACAAGAGAATAATCCAAGTCAATCTCCTCTTAAGCTTCTCTCTAACACCTTTTTTTTTTCTTTTTATATGTAGAATCCGATCCATTTTTCCAACTTCTGATATATTTTAGCTTTTTTTTAATAGGCAAATATTAGTAGTTAGTTGTTATATTAATTTTTCTCCTTTGTCAAGGTTTGAACCTTAGACCTCCTACTCCTCAAACTCCTTTTTACCCTTAGCTAAAACCACTTGAGCTACCCAACCCCCTTATATTTTAGCTTAAAAGTAATGTTTTGGTCCCTATACGTGACATCGATTTTCAATTTGGTCCCTATACGTAAAAAGTTATCAATTTGGTCCCTATACGTGATACTAATTTTGAATTTGGTCATCACCGCTTATTTGGTCCCTATATAAGAGGACCAAATTGCAAATTATTGTCACATGTAGGGACCATTTCAACAAAAAAAATTTGAAATCGGTCCCTACATGTGATAATTATTTTCAATTTGGTCCCTACATGTGACAATAATTTGCAATTTGGTCCTCTTATATAGGGACTAATTAGCGGTGAGGACCAAATTGAAAATCAGTGTCACGTATAGGGACCAAATTGATAACTTTTTACATATAGGGACCAAATTGAAAATCGATATCACGTAAAGGGACCAAAACATTACTTTAACCTTTATTTTTGCACCAATGCTTTTAGATTTTTTTTTATTTGTAATCTACATAATTAGGCAAATGGATATAAAAATTGTATGTTTGAACTGGTTTAGATGGATATTCCACTTGTTACGACGTGATCGTGTTAGGCCCTAAGCTTGACTCACCTTGAACTCGGCTATTTGGCAGGCAAGAACCAAAGTCTATGATTGTCGACATCTATAACCAACCTCAGATCTCGGGCATCATACTAATGAGTAATTAAAGGTTTTGTAACTACCTTATCAATAAGGCTCATAAATCACCTATAAATGACTTGCTGCCCTCATGTTATATATAGAGGTGTTAACCCTTGGTTTTTGGTTGGTGTCCAAAATCCTTTGATTACAAATAATGATTAGAGATCAGACGAGTGTAGGACGAACGAGTTATGCGGTAATCTCGTCAGGATATGTGTGTTTGTCTGCCAAGTATGAATTTGACAAATTAGTCAAATCTAGTAAATACTGGCAAAGACTTGGTGTTGCGATGGAAGTGTAAATGTATTTTCGATTTGAAAAGAAAACATCGATTTCTTAAACAAAAGATATTTTGTAGTTGCATAACTTTTCTCAAAAGGCAAATAATTTTAAAGACAGGAATAAAAGTAACTTAAAAGGGCAATTTGTAGAAAGGGTGATTAAATGGTTACCGAATACAATAAAGTAAATGGAACTTAAATAAAGAGCATGAAAGTAATACTGAAAGTAAAGAGCACGAAAGTATCATCGAAAGTAAAGAACATGAAAGGAATACTGAAAATAAAGAAAGACATATAAAGATGTTAAAAATCAGTATTAAAGAGCGAATAAAGTACTGGATAATAATGCTGAATTGAATTGAAAATAAAAAGGATGGAGGAAATACTTGAGTATAATCCTTCAATCTGCTGTGTGATTGAGATATGTAGGATATTGTATCAAGTAACCTCCTCCATTACATCATGATTAACAGTATTTATAAGCAAATAAAATAACTACCTAAAGATAACTTCCTATCCTTAAGATTGCCACCTATACAGCAGTTTTGCTATGTTCAAATTCAAACTATTTGACAAGCAAACTTCTTTAACTGCTTCTTTCTTTGAACCGCTTTATGCCAACTTGCTTTTTGTCCACGGTTTGTTTGTTTGACGGCTTATCTTGCTGATGCTGTCATCCTTGAAGACTTAGCCATTTCCACCCTTTTTGTATGTTTGACAATTCTTGTTACCACTTGTCAAAAGCTGGCTTTTAATTTACCTGTCATTACTTCGATTTCTTCGTCAGTCAGCTAAATATACCCGTCAGAAATTTTACTCTTGACGAATGTGTCCCTCGTTTTGCTTTCTTGACGGCCTTGTCTGTCTGACATACCAACTCTTGTCAATTTTCCAAACCGTCAATTCTGTTGAATTCGATTCTCCTTTATGGTGGTTATCTTGACAATTCCTTCTTCGATTCTTCTGTCATCCTGTCGGAATTATTTCTGTCAGGAATTTGAAATTCTTCTATTAATAGATGCCCCCCAAATTTTGCTTTTCGATGGCTTTGCCCGAAAGAATAGCAAAATTTGAATTTCGAATTGCTACCAAATTATCTTAATTTTGGGCTTTTATCCGTTAATTAAACCTTGCTTTAATTTCATCCCTACTTAATAGGGATAATCATAACGGCGCAGGTGTCTTGGAATTCGAACAAAAAGTTTTCATTGTTCTTTAAATTGCCATCACATCAGTATTGACTTTATCTCTTTATCTTTCCTTCTTCCTTAACAAAACCTTTTCTAGAGAAAATCTTTTCTTCTTCCCTTACGAAAACTCTTTCTAAAGGAAAAAATTCTTTCTTCTTCCTCACTTCATTTAGTCTCTATGGCCACATCTTCCAGGATGCCGACCTCGATTCCCTCACTCTACAGTCGTTCCTCCTAGAGCAGTGGTCCAAGACCCACTTCTGGAGGAATCTGAGTTGTGGCAAGAATCCAAGGTAATTTACCCTATTCTTGATTCTTCTGTTGCTTTAAATCCTCCTGCTGCTTTCTTGGGTCCTTTCATAGCCAAAAATGAAATTTCTGAGGGTTTACGCGGTTCTTTTCCTTCTGCTAATTCAAATGAAGCTATTTTATCCTCTTTCACTCCTATCCCCATCCATATCTTTAAAAAGAGCAATAGGATTTTCAGAATGCCCCCTGCCTCTCGGTTCGATGCTTACCTTAGTTGGCTTGATCGAGTTCAGGCTGAAAAACGCAGTGTGTGGGAGGAAGCTGGAATCTTTGAGTTCATTCAACTTTCTCGTCACGTTAAATTGGTAGACTTTTCTTTAATAGGAGCATCACTTTTCTTTTGGAATAGAACAACAAATAATTTTCACTTTCCTTGTGGGATGATGGGTCCAACTTTATTTGACATGTCGGCTATTACTGGCCTTCGTCCAGATGGCCCCACCATGCATTCTGATGTAGAAATAGAAAATCAAATTGATGTCTATATGCCAAAGTGTTCTTTCTCTAAATACATAGCAGATTTTAGAGGAGGAGCTCATGATCCTGTGACGGATACTGAGCACGTAGCCTTTTAGTTTCTTTGGCTATGTGCTTATGTCTTTTGTAGCAAATTTGCTTCTTTAATTGCTTCGTATGTTCCTCTAGCCAATCTTTTGTCAACTGGTAAAAGAGTAGCATTAGGACAATGTGTTTTAGCCAATCTTTATGACAGTATGAGCATGCTAGTTGATACTGTCAGGTCTAAAAAGAAAACCAATATAGGAGGGCCTCTTTGGCTTCTCCAACTATGGTTAAATACTGTCTTGGAGCGTCAATTTTCATACAAAGCTCTTGCAGATTTGTCAATTGACACTTATGGCTCCTATCTCTGTTATGTGTCTGCCGAGTCCTTGTCAATAGATGAAACTGCGAACTTCAAGTTTTACTTCAAAATCTTTCATTCGCTTTCATCTACATCTTCAAAGATCAATTTTTCTCCTTTTACTGACCGGAAATATGGTCCAGAATGGTTTATGAAACTAAGCACTACCATTTCTAAATCCAATAAATTCATTTGGACCAAATTTCTTTGCCAAAAAATTCTTTTTGTTGATGGTCCTAGTTTCAAAACCCATAGGATCTATCTCCATTTGCCCAATACCGTTGCTTGTCAACTCGGCTTTTGCCAAGCTATCCCTGCTCCTTATTCGTCAGATCTTGACGAGAATTTTATTGGCGCCAAAGCCCCAACATATGAGCATATTGTCGCCATCAGTGATAAGGACAAAGTTCGTGGGACTTTCTTACGACCTATTTCATTTTCTGCCTTCCACAGAGTTACTCAAATCTTTCTTGACTGGTGGGATGAGTACTACTCCAACCACCGTCTAAGTTTAAAGACTTGCTTGAGTTGTATTGAAGACACCGTGGGTAACAGTGATGATTCTCCCCTGCAGGAACAGGATCCGGCAACCAAAACTCGAGGTGAACTTCAAAAAGAAATTCAAGCCTTTGAAAAATTTTATAAAATCAAGTGGAATCCCTTGAAACCATTTGATATGGTTCATCATGTCAATAGTGTTTTAGCTGAAGCCAAAAGGAAGCATGATAATAAGGAATCTGAAAGGCTTGCCATGTATAGGAGTATTCCCAATATGACCAGGGAATACTTTTGATGACTTAAAGGCCCCTTTTCCTAAGCCAGTGTCTATTCCTTGTGCCCCTTTTGGTTTAGCTGATTCACACCAAGGAAAACCGTCGAAAAGAGGTAACTTTTTCTTTTTGGACAGCGTGAGTGCTTACGTTGACCCTTTTGAAAACCAAATCCAGTTACCTTCACTCGCTTCGGTTTCTTCAATCGATGACGATTTTGGATTCCATTCGAGAATTCTAACTTGTAATTCGGTATTCATTTGTCAAATAACTTATTTTTCTTTTCCTTTCGGTGACAATCAACTTATTTACGTTGCTTTTGACAGCTATTCCTCTTGACAAACCTCTCCCTGGCAAGTCCAATGATGTACTTGTCGAAGAAGCTCCCAAGATGACGATGAAGATGAACCCGATAATCCCTTTGGTGGCCAAAACTGTCAAAAAGAGCTCACGGCCAGCCAAAGCTCCTGTTTCTGATCCTCGGTCAAAAAGATCCAGAAAAAGAAAAGAGAAAACAGCTCCTTCTGACCCCCTCTCCAAGAAATCAAAATCCACCAAGAGTCTTTTAATTTTGACAGCATCTGATGCCGCCAAAGTCTCCACTGGCTCTAAAGTTCAAGATGTTATGACTAGTTCCTCCAACACTTTGCCCTCCAACCAATACAAGGTAACGGTTTAAATAAATCTGTCAAGTTACATCCTTTTGCTCACATGCCTTCTATTCTTGTGAGGAAAAACAAACCTCGTCGAGACTATTCAGTTACCGAGAAGGCAAGTGTTGATGTCGACTTGATGTCTTCAGATTCTAATCTGGTACTTCCATTGACCTTGTCATTTCCTTTTATATACATGTATACATATTATTTATTTTTTCATGTCAGGAAAAATCTCCTCGGTTTGATGATTCGATGACCATTCGAGAGATTCTCACAAGCTGTCGATCCAGTTGAATGTATCTCGATTCTGAGCTGCATGCCATGTAAAATTGAGGAGGTATTCTTGTCGATACTAGGAGCTTGACAGTGATCTTCAGGTTCTCGAATCTCATCCAGAAATGCCTCCCAAAGACTCATCATTCGACTTCAATCATTCCAATTCCAATAGTGATAAACCAAAGAGGGAACCGGCTGTCATGATTGAAATTCCGGACGAAGATATTGACATGGAGGCCCTTCATGGCTGAAACAACTCCTGTCATTCCTTCTCCACCTGCTATCGACCTCCTACTATGAAGTCTCCCGACCCCAAACCAGTCCTACACTTTAACACGTGGATTAATATGCATGTCGAAGTAGTTCGGAAAGAGTCATCCTTCTCTCGCCACCTCTTCATCGACTCAACATGACTCAAGTGATTCTCAAGTCATCACCCTCATGCATGATCTCCAAGCTCTTTCTGGTCAATCCTTTTGATGAACTTTTGTCTCGATGTCGGATTCAAAAAGAACTGTCTCGACTTATCAAGGAAATCACTCCTCTTCATTCTAATCTTCCCTTATCGAGTCGTACGCTTTTTATCTATATTCAGACATTTTGGGAACGGCTCTCCAGTAAATTAGAAAGGATGACTTCTGACATTCCTTCTTACGAAGAGGAAGAAAAAACCAAGGATGATCTCTTAGTTCGATTTCAAGATCTTGAATCCTATAAACAAAAGGAACTTGATCTTATCTCCATCGGGACTCAAACTAAAGAGAGCTTACTGGAGTATCGGAAGAAACTGTTGGCCGAGGTTGAATTGACGGACCAAAAATGTGCCAAGTTTGACAAAGCGTTAGAAAAGAGCAAGGATAAAGTCAAAGCTATTGACAATGAATCTGTCCGACTTGGTCGAAAGTCAAAGCGTAGTCGAGAAACTTCGTGCGTTGCAGCCTGATTATGAAGCTGCTACTGCTGACAAAACCAACCTTTCCCTTGCATGGGATCAATTATCTTCTATTTAAGCCAAAACTGACAATTGTAACTCTTGTCCTTGTCACTCTTTAACGACAGTCATTGAATAATAATAAATGTTTCTTTTCTTGTACGTTTATTTATTTGATTTGATTGTATGTTTCCAATCGCCTTCAGAACTCATGCTTTATCAAATCACCATAAATATCATGATAAATCTCGAGACTTCGATAAATCAAACCATAATAAATGTCTTTCGAAATCAGCTATAAATAACGAGATCTATAACTCCACGATTTCATAGTTGAACCTTTCACATAACATGCTTTCTCATACAAAAGGCCTCCACCTATTCTTCTTTCTTCCTTCATGGGAATCTGACCTTATTCATCTTAAAGTTTCAAACCAAGGTTTCTGTCTTAATGGTCATATCTTTAGTGAAGGTCAATAACCAATGTAAAACATGTAGTGAAGGTCAGTAACCAATGTAACATTCAGAACTGACCTTATTGCACATCTGGGGAAAAGCTGATCTTGATACAGAATGAGTGCATCTCGCTCTAGTTCCATCATCTTCATCCTGGAAGGTAGTGGTTTTTCTCTGGTGTCATCTTTACTACACCATAGCAACAACAACCTTCTAAGTGAAATGATGGTGAGATCTGCTCGTGCTCATCCCTTTCTTGATGCATTCTCGACAAATGAGGCAATCGAAACTTCATCAAATGGGGAATGAAGTTCCAACAAATTGATTTTTACCTCTACATTGTTGAAGGAAAATAAAGTTACCGATGCACTCGCCTTGTACTCTAAGATTAGATGTACTCTAGGCTGAGATTAACTTTAATAGACAATTTGATTTCTACTAGCAAATGACAATATTTCATTGTATTGCCAATTTAGTGAATATGCTTATTTCCTTCACTTGTTGTCAATTCTTACTTCTAACATCGTTGGTTTATATTCTTTCAAGTACTTGCCATCAATTGACTTGATTATCAAGCCAGTATTACTATTGACAAGCGCATAGGCATTTCGAGAAAATACTTTATCAATTCTAAATGGCCCTTCCCATTTAGGTAACCATTTTCCGTATTCTCGACAACTTTTATCCATGGGCAATATGACTTTCCACACTAAATCATCTACCTTAAATGCTTTGAACTTAACTCGGCTATCATAAAATCTTGCAATTCTTTCTTTTTGCCGAATCAAATTTTTCCAACGCAATCAATCAATCATCATCACTCAATTCATTCAATTCGTCTAGCATTGCATTCCAATACTGGTCAGTAGGCATGTCATTTTGCCTTTGAATGCGAGTGGATTGGAGATTGATTTCAACAGGTAGTACAGGATCGTGCCCATACATTAACCGATATGGAGAGGTTCCTGTCGACTGTCTGGGTGAATTTCTATATGCCCATAATATTTGATCAAGGGTATTATGCCAACTCTTAGGTTGTCGGCCCACATGCTTTTTAATAAGATTAATAATGATCTTATTTATGGCCTCAACTTGGCCATTTGCTTGTGCATAATATGGTGTAGATGTGAGCATTTTTATATGCCTAGAACTAGCATATTCCACAACTTTCTTGCCGACAAACACTGACCCTTGATCTGTTGTTAGAGTCTGGGGTATTCCAAACCGACAGATGATGTGATTTTCAATGAAATCAATTACGTCTTGTTGGGTGACTGCTTTGAGGCAAATTGCCTCTACCCATTTGGTAAAATAGTCAACTCCAACTAAAATTAACTGATGTCCTTTTGACGAAGAGGGATGTATCTGGCCAATTAAATCTAGAGCCCATCCTCTAAATGTCCAAGGCTTGACAATAGAATGTAACTCGCCAGCCGGCACGTTTTGTATATGGTCGTGTTTCTGACATTGTTCACAAGACTTGGCAAATAAAATACAATCTTTAACCATAGTTGGACAATAATACAAACTTCTTCGTGAACCCATTTCATTTTATCACCTGCCTGATGAGCTCCACATATGCCCTCATGGACTTCTGCTAGAGCCAAATAAGCATCTTGCTCACTCAGGCACTTGTGTAGAGTCCCGTCAACAGATTTTCTGTATAACAGTCCTCCTTGCATCGTGTAATTCAATGCTTTATACTTTGTTTTTCTATCTACATTCTGACTTGGATTTTCCAAATATTTGATTATTGGTAACCTCCAGTCATTAGGTAGAATTACATCATTAACTAAAATATCTCTTTCTTCTAATGGATACAACAATTCTCTGATTTCCATTAGTGTCGACAAAGTCTTTTGAGATATTTTATATCCTGAGGCTATCTGAGCCAACTCATTAGCCTCTTGATTTAAATTTCTGGGAATATATTCAACAATTACGTCATCGAATTTTTTCATCAACTTGCTAGCTACGATACAATACTTTGTCAAATTGCAGTCGACACACTTGTATTCTTGTGTAAGTTGTTTGATGACTAATTGAGAATCCCCAAAAATATGTACATTTCGTGCTTTTATCTCTGTCAAAATTTCCAATCCGACAATCAAAGCTTCGTATTCAGCTTCATTGTTGGAACATGGATACTTAAGTTCAAACATGAACTTAGTAGGAGTTCCTTGTGGAGTCACAATTAAAACTCCTACTCCACTACCTCCTTGATGCCTTGATCCGTCAAAATAGAGTTTCCAGGGTTGTAAATTGACAACATTTATTTCCAGCACATCCAATCCTGGATGTTCTACCAAAAAGTCAGCCACTGCCTGTCCTTTGACAGCTTTAGCTGGCACGTATTGTAAAGAATACTCTGATAAGGCAATGGTCCATTTACCAATACGTCCATTAAGGACTGGTTTTGACAACATATACTTTATCACATCAGTTTTGAAAATAACTAATACATGACATGGCATCATATAATGTTTAAGTTTTGTACAAGAAAAATATAATGCTAGACATAACTTTTCTATTGCACTATATCTTGTTTCAAGCATCATTTAGGACTCTACTTAGATAATACACAACCCCTTTCAACATTGTCATCATCATCCCGAGCTAATAAACACCCTATAGTGTCCTCGGATGCCGATATGTACAACTTTAACTCGGCCGACGAGGCACTGCAGGCATCATGACCGATGGATTGACTAGATACTGCTTGATCTGGTCAAAAGCCTCTTGGTGACAAGGCTCCCATTTGAAGCTTTGTTCCGATTTCAACTTGACCAGTGGTGCAAATACTCTTGTCCTCCCTGACATATTCGATATGAATCTTCTTAGAAAGTTAACCTTCCCTAAAAAGGATTGTAGTTCCTTCTTATTTGCTCTGCCTGAGGCTTCCATGGTCGCTTTGGCTTTATTCTTGTCTACCTCAATTCCTTTTTTGTGGATCAAGAATCCTAGGAATTTGGCAGCCGACACTCCGAAGCTACACTTCTCTGGGTTCATTTTGAGGTTATGCTTTCTCATTCTCTCAAATCCTTGCTTCAGATGCTCCAAATGGTCATCTTTGGTTTTGGACTTAACGACCACATCATCAATATATACTTCTACAAATTTTCCAATAACATCATGGAAAATTGTATTCATTGCTCGTTGATAGGTGGCCCCTGCATTCTTTAAACTGAAAGGCATGACAATCCATTCATATGTCCCAACTGCTCCTGGACATTTGAAGGCAGTCTTCAACACATCTTCTTCGGCTATAAAGCTTTGATTATACCCTGGTCGTTCGAATGAACTTTGCTTTAAGCAGTCTTTGTACTTCCTCCTTGATTTTATGTACCACCTCTGGAGCAAACCTTCTACTTGCTTACTTGACAGGTTTGCAATCCTCCCTAAGCGGCAACCGGTGTTCAACAAGATCGCTGCCTAAACCAGGCATTTCATTGTAGTTCCATGCAAAGCAATCTTTGTACTCGCTATTAATCCGACAAGTTTTTGTTTATAATCCTCTGGCAGAAAAGCACTGATAAAAATGGGCCTTTTCTTTTCTTCCGTCCCCAAATTTATCTCTTCTAGAGGATCCTCTACTTCCATATTTTGCTTGGCTCTGGCTCCTTTTTCAAAACCCAAAGGGCCATCATCAATTATACAATCCGTCAACACACTCTCTTGAGTGTGTACTTCTCTGTCGGCCAGATAAGCCGACAATCTTCTCAAGTGGGTTTCAAGGCTCATTGTAGGATTCTGACCGAGTCTTATCGGCCTCGCCTTTTATCTTAACTCCAAATTGGCTGAGAAGGCTTGCTTCCAAGGTGTCCTTGTCAATGACCCCTTCACAGGAATTTATAGGCCTGACATTTGGAGAATACACCCTAAGTCAACATGTGATTGCCGAGCATAGCAAGCACTATCATCTCGCCTCCACAATCTCTACTTGATCCTCGCTT
>JAUPTC010001168.1:0-28039 GCA_030762895.1 Sophora flavescens
GCTCGATGTGGTGCACCGGATTCCTGACCTGGCTCGGTCTGCTGCACCCGATTTATGACCTGGCTTGGTCTGGAGTCCCAGATTCATGATCTGGCACGATGTGGTGCACCGGATTCCTGACCTGGATCGGACTGGTGCACCAGATTCATGACCTGGTACGGTCTGGAGCACCGGATTCATGACCTGGCTGGGTCTGGTGCAACAAATTCATGACCTGCTGTTGACGCTGGTTTTTGGTTGGTGTCCAAAATCCTTGTCACAAATAATTTAAGATCAGACGAGTGTAGGGACGGACGAGTTATGCGGTAATCTCGTAAGGATGGGTATATTGCGTGTCTGCCTAAACAATAGTGACTTCTTACTTGAATTTATAGAGATACATGGATTTGAAGGAAAACATAATTTGCAGTTAAATTAGAAGAAAGTAAAGAAACATGAAATTAAAAGAAAGCAATAAACAACAGGAAATTTAAAGGAAAGCACGTAAGTTGCAGGAAAAATAATTGAAAGCTTGTAAATGACAATGAAAGATAAATGACAGTAAATTAAAGGAAGAAAGCAAATAAAGAAAAGTATTTAAATGGTTGAAAAGTAAAAGAAAGCATTTAAAGTGTAGGAAATTAAAAGAAAGCAAGTAAAAAGACGTGAAAGATAAATGGGAAGGAATGAAGAACTTAAATAAATAACATGAAAGGAATGCTGAAGGTAAAGAGGAACATGTAAAGGGGAATTAAATGAGCAGTAATGTATTGTAAATTGAACTGGAAATGAAAAGGGATGGAGGAAATACTTGAGTCCAATCCTTTAATCTGTTGTGTGATCGAGATATGTAGGATATTGCATCAAGTAAAACATCCTCTATTACATCGGGATTAACAGTATTTATAAGCATATAAAATAACTGCCTAAAGAAAACTTCCTATCTTAAAAATTGCCACCTGTATGGCAGTTTTGCTATGTTTCAGATTCAAACTGTTTGACAAGTAAACTTCTCTAACTGCTCATTCCTTTGAATTGCTTTATGCCAACTTGCTTGTTGTCCACGGTTTGGTTGTTTGACAGCTTATCTTGTTGATGCTGTCAACCTTGAAAACTTAGCCATTTCTATATTTTATCCGTCTGACAATTCTTATTACCAACTTTTTCGAAAGTTGGGTTTTTACCTTTTTTCTGTTACTTCTATTTCTCCGTCAGTTAGCTGAATATATTCGTCGGGAATTTTACTGGTGACGAATGTGTTTCTTTCTTGACGGCTTTATCTGTCTGACATACCAACTTCTCGTCAATTTTCCAATCATCAATTCTGCTGAATTCGACTCTTCATGGTGGTTATCTGACAACTCTTCCTTCAATTCTTCTGTCATCCTGTCGGAACCATTTCTGTCAAGAATTTGAAATTCTTCTATTAACAGATGCCCCCCAAATTTTGCTTTTCGACGGCTTTGCCCGAAAGAATAGCAAAATTTGAATTTTCAAATCACCAACAATCATCTTAATTTCGGGTTCTTATCCGTTAATTAAACCTTGCTTTTAATTTCATCCCTACTTAATAGTGACAATCATGACGCCGCAGGTTTCTTGGAATTCGAACCGAAGATTTTTAATTCTCCTTTAAATGTCAATCACATCAGTATTGACTTTCTTCTTTTTATCTTTCCTTCTTCACTAGTAAACCTTTTCTAGAGAAAGATCTTTTCTTCTTCCCTCACAAAATCCTTTCTTAAAAGAAATCATTTCTTCTTCCCTCATTCAATTTTCCATGGCCACATCTTCCAGGGTGCCGACCTCAGTACCTCATGCTACAGTCGTTCCTCCTAGGGTAATGGTTCAAGACCCACTTTTGGAGGAATCTGAGTTATGGCAAGAATCCAAGGTAATTTACCCTATTCTTGATCCTTCTGTTGCTTTAAATCCTCCTGCTGCATTTTTGGGTCCTTTTGTAGCCAAAAATGAAATTTTTGAGGGTTTACGTAGTTCCTTTCTTTCCGCTAGCTCAAATGAAGCTATTTTATCCTCTTTTACCCCTATTCTCATTCATATGTTCAAGAAGAGCAATAGGATTTTCAGAATGCCCCCTGCCACTCGGTTCGATGCCTACATTAGTTGGCTTGACCGAGTTCAAGCTGAAAAACGCAATGTATGGGAAGAAGCTGGAATCTTCGAATTCATTCAAATTTCTCGTCATGTTAAACTGGTAGACTTTTCTTTAATAGGAGAATCAGTTTTCTTTTGGAATAAAACAACAAATAATTTTCATTTTCCTTATGGAATGATGGGTCCGACTTTGTTTGACATGTCGGCTATTACTGGCCTTCGTCTAGATGGCCCCACCATGCATTCTGAGGTAGAAATTGAAAATCAAATTGATGTCTATGTGCCGAAGTGTTCTTTTTCCAAATACATATCATATTTTAGAGGAGAAGCTCATGATCCTGTGACGGATACTGAGCACGTAGCCTTTTTGTTTCTTTGGCTATGTGCTTATGTCTTTTGTAGTAAATCTGCTTCTTTGATCGCTTCACATGTTCCTTTAGCCAATCTTTCGTCATCTGGTAAAAGAGTAGCATTAGGACAATGTGTCTTAGCCAATCTTTATGATAGCATGAGCATGCTAGTTGACACCGTCAAATCTAAAAAGAAAACCAATATAGGAGGGCCCCTTTGGCTTCTCCAATTATGGTTAAATGCAATCTTGGAGTGTCAATTTTCATATAAAGCTCCCGCAGATTTGACAATCGACACTTATGGCTCCTATCTCTGTTATGTGTCTGCCGAGTCTTTGTCAAGGGATGAAACTGCGAACTTCAAGTTTTACTTCAAAATTTTCCATTCACTTTCATCTACCTCTTCAAAGATCAATTTTTCTCCTTTTTCCGACCGGAAATACGGTCCAGAATGGTTTACAAAATTAAGCACCACCATCTCTAAATCCAATAAATCCATTTGGACCAAATTTCTTTGTCAGAAAATTCTTTTTGTTGATGGTCCTAATTTATGAACTCATAGAGTCTACCTTCATTTGCCCAACACCGTTGCTTGTCAACTTGGCTTCTGCCAAGCTATCCCTGCTCCTTATTCGTCAAATCCTGACGAAAATTTTATTGGTGTCAAAGCCCCAACATATGAGCATATTGTCGACATCAGTGATGCGGACAAGGTTTGTGGGACTTTCTTACAACCCATTTCATTTTCTACCTTCCACGGAGCTACTCAAAGCTTTCTTGACTGGTGGGATGAATACTACTCCAACCACCGTCTAAGTTTAAAGACTTGCTTGAGTTGTATTGAGGACACCGTGGGTAACAATGATGATTCTCCTCTGCAGGAACAGGATCCAGCAACCAAAACTCAAGGTGAACTTCAGAAAGAAATTCGAGCCTTTGAAAAATTTTATAAAATCAAGTGGAATCCTTTGAGACCATTTGATATGGTTCGTCATGTCAATAGTGTTTTAGTTGAAGCCAAAAGGAAGCATGATAATAAGGAATCTGAAAGGTTTGCCATGTATAGGAGTATTCCCAACATGACCAGGGAATACTTAAACAGCTTAAAGGCCCATTTTCCTAAGCCAGTGCCTATTCCTTGTGCCCCTTTTGGTTTAGCTGATTTACACCCAGGAAAACCGTAGAAAGGAGGTAACTTTTTCTTTTTGGACAGCGTGAGTGCTTACGTTGACCCTTTTGAAAAACCAAATCCAGTTACCTTCGCTCGTCGGTTTCTTCAATCTGATGACGACTTTGGATTCCATTCAAGAATTCTAAATTGTATTTCAGGTATTCATTTATCAAATAACTTATTTTTCTTTTCTTTCCGGCTGACAATCAACTTATTTACGTCGTTATTGACAGCCATTCCTCTTGATCAACCTCTCCCTGGTAAATCTAAGTCTGATGTACTGTCGGGAGAAGCTTCTGAAGACGATGATGAACCCGTCATCCCTTTGGTGGCAAAAACTGTCAAGAAGAGTTCACGGCCAGCCAAAGCTTTTGTTTCTGATCCTCAGTTAAAAAGATCCAGAAAAAGAAAAGAGAAAATGGCTCTTTCTGACCCCCTCTCCAAGAAATCAAAATCTGTCAAGGGTCTTGCAATTGTGACAGCATCTGATGCCATCAAAGTTTCCACTGGCTCTAAAATTCAGGATGTTATGACTAGTTCCTCCAACACTTCGCCCTCCAATCAATCCAAGGTAACAGTCTAATCTAATTTATCAAGTTACATCCTTTTGCTCATATGCCTTCTTTTCTTGACAGAAAAGCATACCTGCTGAGACTATCCTGGTTACCGAGAAATCGAGTGCTGATGTTGACTTGATGTCTTCATATTCTAATCTGGTACTTCCGTCAATCCTGTCATTCTCCTTTATATACATGCATATACTTTATTTATTTTTCATGTCAGGAAAAATCTCCTCAGTTTGATGATTCAATGACCATTCAGGAGATTCTCACAACTGTTGAGCCAGCGAATGTATCTGATTTAGAGCTGCATACTGACAGAACTTCAGGAAGTATTTTTGTCGATACTAGGAGTTTGACAGCTAATCTTCAGGTTCTTGACTCTTTTCGGGAAGTTCCCCCGAGCCCCCATCATCCGACTTCAGTCACTTCAATTCCAACAGCTGATAAACTAGTAGGAACTTCTGTCATGATTGAAATTCCGGATGAAGATATTGACATGGAGGCCCTGCTGGCTGAAACAGCTCCTGTCATTCCTTCTCCACCTGCTATCAGACCTCCTACTATGAAGTCTCATGATCCCAAACCGGCCTTACACTTTAACACGTCGATCAATATGCTGTCAGAAGTAAGCCGGAAAGAGTCATCCTTTTCTACCACTTCTTCATCGACTCAAAATGATTCCAGTGACTCTCAAGTCACTACCCTCATGCATGATCTCCAAGCTCTTCTAGCCAATCCTTTTGATGAACTTCTGTCTGATATCAAGATTCAAAAAGAACTATCTCGAATCATCAAGGAAATCACTCCTCTTCATTCTAATCTTCCTTTGTCGAGCCGTTCGCTTTTTATCTCTATTCAGAAATTTTGGGAACGGCTCTCCAGTAAATTAGAAATGATGACTTATGTCATTCCTTCTTATGAAGAGGAAGAAAAAACCAAGGACGATCTCTTAGTTCAATTTCAAAATCTTGAATCATCTAAACAAAAGGAACTTGACCTTATTTCCATCGGGACTCAAACTAAGGAGAGCTTACTGGAGTATCGGAAGAAACTGTTGGCCGAAATTGAATTGACTGACCAAAAATGTGCCAAGTTTGACAAAGAGTTAGAAAAAAGCAAAGACAGAGTCAAATCTATTGATGATGAATCTGTCCGACTTGGCCAAAAAGCTGAAAGTGTAGTCAGCAAACTCCGTGCATTGCAGCCTGATTATGAAGCAGCTTCTGCCGACAAAACTAATCTTTCCCTTGCATGGGGTCAATTATCTTCTATTTAGACCAAAACTGACAATTGTAACTATTGTACATGTCAACCTTTAGTCTGGTGTTGACAGTCATTAATTAATGATTAGATGTTTTCTTTTTTTTTTTTGCACGTTTATTTATTATTTGATTTGACTGCATGTTTCCAACCAACTTCGTAACTCATGCCTTATCAAATCATCATAAATGCCATGATAAGTTTCGAAACTTTGGTAAACCAAATCGCAATAAATGCCTTTTGCGTTCAACTATAAATAATGAGATCTATAAATCTCCGATTTCATAGTCGAACCTTTCACATAACATGCTTTCCCTTACAACAGGTTTCCACCTATTCTTCTTTCTTCCTTCACAAGAATCTGACCTTCTTTATATTAAATTTTCAATCCAAGGTGTTTGTCTTAATGGTCATATCCTTCGTGAAGGTCAATAACCAATGTAAAAACGTGTAGTGAAGGTCAGTAACCAATGTAACATCCATAGCTGGCCTTATTGCATATTCGGGGAAAAGCTGATCTTGATATAGAACGAGTGCATCTCGTTCTAGTTCCATCATCTTCATCCTGGAAGGTTTTGGTGTCATCTTTACTATCATAACAACAACAACCTTCTAAGTGAAATGATGGTGACATCTGCTCGTGCTTATCCCCTTCTTGATGCATTCTCGACAAACGAGGCAACTGAAATCTCATCACATGGGGAATGAAGTCTCAACAGATTGGGTTATCCCTCCACATTGTTGAAGGAAAATAAAGTGTTATTGACACACTGTGTTGTATTCTAAGATTAGATTAGCTTTAATTGACAACTTGATTTCTACCATCAAATGACAATATTTCATTGTATCGTCAATTTAATGAATATACTTATTTCCTTTATTTGTCAATTCTTACTTCTAACATCGTCGGTTTGTATTCCTTCGAGTACTTGCCATTAATTGACTTGATTGTCAAGCCAGTATTAATATTGACAAGCGCGTAAGCATTTCCAGAAAATACTTTGTCAATTCTAAATGGTCCTTCCCATTTAGGTGACCATTTCCCGTATTCTCGACAACTTTTATCCATGGGCAATATGACTTTCCAGACTAAATCATCTACCTTGAATGCTTTGAACTTAATTCGGCTATCATAAAATCTTGCAATTCTTTCTTTTTGCCGAATCAAATTCTCCAACGCAATCAATCTGTCATCACTTAATTCATTCAATTCGTCTAGCATTGCATCCCAATACTGGTCAGTAGGCAGGTCATTTTGCCTTTGAATGCGAGTGGATTGGAGATTGATTTCAACAGGTAATACAGGATCGTGCCCATAAGTTAGACGATATGGCGAGGTTCCTGTCGACTGTCTGGGTGAATTTCTATATGCCCATAATACTTGATCAAGGGTATTATGCCAACTTTTAGGTTGTCGGCCCACATGCTTTTTAATAAGATTAATAATGATCTTATTTATGGCCTCAACTTGACCATTTGCTTGTGCATAATATGGTGTAGATGTGAGCATTTTTATATGCCTAGAACTGGCATATTCCACCACTTTCTTTCCGACAAACACTGACCCTTGATCTGTTGTCAGAGTCTGGGGTATGCCAAACCGACAGATAATGTGGTTTTCAATGAAGTCAATTACTTCTTGTTGGGTGACTGTTTTGAGACAGATTGCCTCTACCCATTTGGTAAAATAGTCAACTCCAACTAAAATGAATTGATGTCCTTTTGACGAAGCGGGATGTATCTGGCCAATTAAATCTAGAGCCCATCCTCTAAATGGCCAAGGCTTGACAATAGAATGTAATTCACCAGCCGGCACGTTTTGTATATGGCCGTTTTTCTGACATTGTTCACAAGACTTGGAAAATAAAATAAAATCTTTAACCATAGTTGGCCAATAATACAAACTTCTTCGTAGAACCCATTTCATTTTATCACCTGCCTGATGTGCTCCACATATGCCCTCATGGACTTCTGATAGAGCTAGATAAGCATCTTGCTCATTCAGGCACTTGTGTAGAGTCCCGTCAACAGATTTTCTGTATAAAAGTCCTCCTTGCATCGTGTAATTCAATGCCTTATACTTTGTTTTTCTATCTACATTCTGATTTGGATTTTCCAAATACTCGATTATTGGCAACCTCCAGTCATTAGGCAGAATTACATCATTAACTAAAATATCTCTTTCTTCTAATGGATACAACAATTCTCTGATTTCCATTAGTGTCGACAGAGTCTTTTGAGATATTTTATATCCTGAGGCTATCTGAGCCAACTCATTAGCCTCTTGATTTAAATTTCTGGGAATGTATTGAACAATTACGTCATCAAATTTTTTCATCAATTTGTTAGCTACGATACAATATTTTGACAAATTGTAACTAACACATTTGTATTCTTGTGTGAGTTGTTTGATGACTAATTGAGAATCCCCAAAAATATGCACATTCCATGCTTTTATCTCTATCAATATTTCCAATCCGAAAATCAAAGCTTCATATTCAGCTTCGTTGTTGGAACATGGATATTTAAGCTCAAACATGAACTTTGTAGGAATTCCTTGTGGGGTCACAATTAGGATTCCTATTCCACTACCTCCTTGATGCCTTGATCCGTCAAAATAGAGTTTCCAAGGTAGTAAACTGACAACATTTATTTCTGGCACATCCAGTCCTGGATGGTCTACCAAAAAGTCAGCTATTGCTTGTCCTTTGACAGCTTTAGCTGGCATGTATTGCAAAGAATACTCTGATAAAGCAATGGTCCACTTACCAATTCATCCATTAAGGATTGGTTTCGACAACATATACTTTATTACATCAGTCTTGGAAATAACTAATACATGACATGGCATCATATAATATTTGAGTTTTGTACAAGAAAAATATAATGCTAGACATAACTTCTCTATTGCACTATATCTTCCCTCAGCATCATTTAGGACTCTACTTAGATAATATACAGCCCTTTCAACATTGTCATCGTCATCCTGGGCTAATAAACATCCTATAGTGTCCTCTGATGCTGATATGTACAACTTCAACGGTCGACGGGGCACTGCAGGCATCATGACCGGTGGACTGACTAGATATTGCTTAATCTGGTCAAAAGCCTCTTGGTGACAAGGTTCCCAAATGAAGCTTTGTTCTGATTTCAACTTGACCAGTGGTGCAAATACTCTTGTCCTTCCTGACAGATTTGATATGAATCTTCTGAGAAAGTTAACCTTCCCTAAGAAGGATTGTAGCTCTTTCTTATTTGTCGGCGCGGAGGCTTCCATGACTGCTTTGGCTTTATTCTTGTCTACCTTGATTCCTTTCTTGTGGACCAGGAATCCTAAGAATTTTGCAGCCGACACTCCGAAACTAAACTTCTCTGGGTTCATTTTGAGATTATGCTTTCTCATTCTCTCGAATCCTTGCCTCAGATGCTCCAAATGGTCATCTTTGGTCTTGGACTTAACGACCACATCATCAATATATACTTCTACAAATTTTCCAATAACATCATGGAAAATTGTATTCATTACTCGTTGATAGGTGGCCCCTGCATTCTTTAAACCGAAAGGCATGACAATCCATTCATATGTCCCAATTGCTCCTGGACATTTGAAGGTAGTTTTCGACACATCTTCTTCGGCTATAAAGATTTGATTATATCCTGCATGGCCATCCATACAACTTAAAATCTCATTTCCTGATGTTGAGTCGACAAGCATGTCGGCTATAGGCATCGGATATTCATCTTTGGGGGTAGCCATATTCAAATTTTTGAAATCTATGCATACCCTCATCTTGCTATTCTTTTTAATAACAGGGACTACATTAGAGAGCCAATCGACATACCTGGTTGTTCGTATGAACTTGGCTTTAAGCAGTCTTTGTACTTCCTCTTTGATTTTATGTACCACCTCTGGAGCAAACCGTCTGCTTGCTTGTTTAACAGGCTTGCAATCCTCCCTTAGTGGTAGGCGATGTTCAACAAGATCCCTGCTTAAACCAGGCATTTCGTCATAGTCCCATGCAAAGCAATCTTTGTACTCTGCTATTAATCCGACAAGTTTTCGTTTGTAATCCTCTGGCAGAAAAGCACTGACAAAAATGGGCCTTTTCTTTTCCTCTGTCCCCAAATTTATTTCTTCCAGAGGATCCTCTACTTCCACATTTTGTTTGACTTCGGCTCCTCTTTCAAAACCCAAAGGGCCGTCGTCAATTATACAATCCGCCAATACACTTTCTTGAGTGTGTACTTCTCTGTCGGCCAGATAGGCCGACAATCTTCTCAAGTGGGTCTCAATACTCATTATTGGATTCTGGCCGAGTCTTGTCGGCCTTGTCCTGTATTGTAACTCCAAACTGTCTAAGAAGACTTGCTTCCAACGTATCCTTGTTAATAACCCCTTCAATGGCAGTTATCGGCTTCACATTTGGAGAATACACCCGAAAGTCAATATGTGATTGCTGAGCATAGCAAGCATCGCTGCTCGCCTCTACAATCTCCACTTGATCTTGTTCATTACATAAAATCACCTTTTGATGTACCGTTGATGGAACTGCCCCTACAGCGTGGATCCAATCCCTGCCAAGCAAAATGTTGTAGCTTGACTTGGCTGGAATTATGACGAACAACTTCATTCTTTCGACAGTGCCAATTTGTATGTTTAATAAAGTGACACCATCCGACGGAGATGTTTTGCCACTAAAATCAGTGACAACCATATCAGTTGGGATTAGATCTGACTGATCCTTTCCTAATTTTTTAAACATCGCTCTAGGCATCAAGTTTACAGCAGCGCCTCCGTCAATTAAGACCCTATTGGTGGGTCTTCCATCAATTATAGCCTTCACATGTAAAGGCCTTAAATGATTTTTCTGTTCTTCGGTAGGTTTCTCCAACTGGGCCACGTTGTCGAATACAGTAACTAAATTTTCTTGAACACACATCCAGTGGTCACTTGGGTCTCCTGCATTGTTGACGACATCACTGTCGTCATCAGAGGGATCAAACTCAAAATATCCGTCGTATTCTGCCGGGATGAAAGAAATCAAACCTATCTTCATTCTCATTCCAGACTCTAGTATAACTTCATTGTCTGGATCCTCATCCAGGAATGCACCTCCGACTATTCTGCCGTGATTTCTTTTTAAATCACTCTCGTCATCTGACCCTGACCTATCTGACAAAGGCCGGGCAATTCCTGCGCCACAGTTGTCTAATGCTTCCATGATGTCGGCCCAATCCTCATTCTGGCCGTCCGTGTCCATGGCTCCACTGACGTTTATGTCATCATTCGGATCATTCAATGCTTCAATGACAGCATCAAATGACAACTCCTCTTTGGTTAAATCGCATTCAGGCTTGAACGTAGTCAGTTGTTGCTCTTCTATTCTGGCCTCAACTTTCTTCTCGAGCCCCGCAACCATATCCATTTCTGTCAGCCCGACAGGCCATTTGCCTCTTGGTTTTACTGGTGAGGATGCTTGGCCTGAAGTCTTCTTTTCTATGACAACCTGGGATGCAGGTTTAATTTGCTTGGTCTGATTACTGGGTTTCTTCACATCAGCTTCCATGGGGTGATTCACTATTACGCTCTTCATCTTGGTATCTCCCCTCTTATCAACTTTGTTGTCAGTTGTAGCAACCAAACAACCAGCATCATGGGAAGGTATCTCTTTTATAATGACGCCTCCCTGTTTGGCAAGTTTCTTTTCTGAGCCTGTCGGAGTCTCTGTAGCCTCCTCTTTTGGCTTTTAGAAATAGCCAATTGAGTTGAGGGTCCTGAAAGACCAGGCCCTGCCATCTGAGCATTTTGAGCCAGTTGGCCCTTTCGGTAATTTTCATTCCAAAAGGGTGGTCCCCGTTCATTGACCTTACTTCTCCGAGTCCATGTCTGTTTTTGTAATTCTGGGTACTGTGTCATGGCTGAATTCCTCACCCATTGATCCACCATTACGTTGGATGGGGGTGTCTTGGTCTTGACAGGATTAAATCTGCCACTTACAGAGTTACCTACTGTTGATCCTCTGATTGGTTCTTCAAGCCAACCCCCAGTGTTGTGTTGTCCAAATTTTGACTGGTGCATATGTTGCTGACGGCTATTTGCCTGTCTATTTACAGCAGATGCAGCACTCCTCTCATAATTGTTGGACCCAACATGGCTATTTGGGTGCGAAAACCTGCTCTGGTTATCTTGTGGACGATGCGATGGTGGTTTCTGCCCCTAGCTTTCTTGGCGGCTACTTCATCGTAAAAACGCTTCACATCTTGGGCAAACTTTAATTATGCCCCCATCTTTCTTTCGTGTCATATAGTCAACAAGTGGCTCTCACGGCTCGGATAAACATCAAATGGATCGACAAATCCATTTGGATATTCTGTCCGCCGTGATGTTGACCATGCCTACTCCCATAGGGACTTGGCGGTCTGCTTTGTTAGCTTCAGGACCGAAGGGTTCTGTATCAATCTTCATTTCCGGTCGCTTGTCTGAAAATTTCAACCTTCCGTCTGTCAAACCTTTTTGAATGATATCCCTGAAATGCATACAGTCGCTTGTCACATGACCAAAAGTATTATGATATTTACAATATTTCCGATCTTTAATTTCATGGGCTTTCAAGAGCCTATGATCATCTGACAATTTTAATTGCTTATCTCTAAGTAATATGTCAAATATTTGATCGGCCTTGGTCACGTCAAATGTGTATACTTTCTTATTAATGAAAGGGATTCTTTCTTTGGCCCTTGCGGGCTTCAAAGCTTGACATATATAAGGTGGACCATTTTTTAGTTCGACATAATCTACCTCATACTCTTCAGAATCATTACTCTCCTTATCGGATTCATTGCATCCGACAAAATTAACCCTTTCCCTCTTAAGGAATCTCTTTTGCTTAAAAATCTTCTCAGCTCTTAATTGTTCAATCTGTCGAACCTTGTCCCCTAACTGGGCAAGATCTATCAAATGTTGGTTAACCAGTTTCTTTCTGATATGGTAATCCAGACCTCCGGCAGCAATTTTCACTATTTCTGCCTCTGGAATAGGGGTGAAACACCGACTCCTCATTTGACGAAATCGAGCCAGGTAGTCGTCAACAGATTCGTTATTCATTCTCTTAATTCCAAATAAATATGTCAACCCTATTTTCAAGTCTCCCCTAAAGAATTGGTCATGGAAACCTCTTTCCAATTGATTCCAAGAGTGGATTGAATTAGGCCTTGGGGTTGAAAACCAAGAAAAATCATTCTTAGTTAACGAACTAGGGAAGAACTTCATTTTTAATCCTTCCTCCAAGGCCAAGTCTCCTAACTCGATGGTATATCGGGCAATATGCTCGACTGTCGACTCTCCACTTTCTCCTGAGAATTTCGACAACTTGGGTATTTTATATCCTCGAGGCATTTCTGCCTGTTGGACCCAATCAGGAAATGCTGATGCAAAAAATGGTTGGTTGGCATAACCAATGTTAAAACCAAACCTATTTAATGCTTGTTCGACAACTTGGTTGACGTTTTGATTTAGAACATTCTGACGGAATGCTCCAACAGCACCCTGGTTTAGGATCAAATCCTCGTCTTCCTCTGGTCACAGAATATGTACATTTCCACGTCTCAAAGGAATCTGACGATGAGGCTGTTGCCGCTCGTCATCTTGTTCAACTCCGTCAAGTTGTGGTTCTACTTGTGGCTGATTAATCATGTTGACATTTGCATTGAGATTTCTACCAGTATTTTGGTTTTCGCCTGGGGTCACAACACCCAAGGCTCTATTTAACCGACGTATCTCATTTGTCAATGCTAAACATGCATCGTTTGTGCTTTCCATTAACGGCGTAATTACTGTACTCATTTGTTGAGTAAATGTATTCACCATGTCATGGTTACTAGAATCGATCTGTTGTCGGACATTGGCTAAGGTAGCCTCCGACAGACCAACAATACTTTGTGGGAGTTGTCTCAATGGGGAAATATATGGCCTTTCTACCGGTTGTTCTTGTCGAGAATGGGTAATTATCATGGACCCCGTTATTCCATTCGCATGGCTGGGAATTTGCCCCCCAGTAGATGGCCCTGCCTGTCCAGATGTATGGGCAGCCATCGTCATTCCATTTGGATATGGAATGTATGCAAATGGGGTATTTGGGTTGACGGTTGTTGACCCATAAGGCATCCCATACAAAGGTTGTGAGAGAGGCTGTGTAGTCCCTCTTGGATTTGAACTCACAACACTTCGTGACGACAATCCAGTAGTTGATGTATTTACTTGTTGTAAAACAGGGGAAGTTGGTGACGGGAGTGTTCCTTGACCAACTTCGTCAAATCTATTGACCACTTGGGCATAAGAAATGCCTCTTCTTATTCCTAGACCATTAGTACCATTTACCTCTGCATTAGTAGCATTAGCTCCGTTTGCAGGAATATTGTCAACCGGTGCAATAGCATCCACTGTTGACACAACGGCGTTAGTGTCTACTACGCCTGCATCACTTGCATTACTCATATTCATAGAAATCTGAGAAAGATGATGCTTGAACCACCTTTCCGCTTCGTAAACGCATACAAATAAATTTTTATGTCAAATTCCTGACACTATACGAGTTACTCTAAACTCGTCCCACTGGGCGTGCCAATTTGTTGACGCTGGTTTTGGTTGGTGTCCAAAATCCTTGTCACAAATAATTTAAGATCAGACGAGTGTAGGGACGGACGAGTTATGCGGTAATCTCGTAAGGATGGGTATATTGCGTGTCTGCCTAAACAAGAGTGACTTCTTACTTGAATTTATAGAAATACTTGGATTTGAAGGAAAACATATAATTTGCAGTTAAATTAGAAGAAAGTAAAGAAACATGAAATTAAAGGAAAGCAATAAACAACAGGAAATTTAAAGGAAAGCACGTAAGTTGCAGGAAAAATAATTGAAAGCTTGTAAATGACAATGAAAGATAAATGACAGTAAATTAAAGGAAGAAAGCAAATAAAGAAAAGTATTTAAATGGTTGAAAAGTAAAAGAAAGCATTTAAAGTGCAGGAAATTAAAAGAAAGCAAGTAAAAAGACGTGAAAGATAAATAGGAAGGAATGAAGAACTTAAATAAATAACATGAAAGGAATGCTGAAGGTAAAGAGGAACATGTAAAGGGGAATTAAATGAGCAGTACTGTATTGTAAATTGAACTGGAAATGAAAAGGGATGGAGGAAATACTTGAGTCCAATCCTTTAATCTGCTGTGTGATCGAGATATGTAGGATATTGTATCAAGTAAAACCTCCTCTATTACATCGGGATTAACAGTATTTATAAGCATATAAAATAACTGCCTAAAGAAAACTTCCTATCTTAAAAATTGCCACCTGTATGGCAGTTTTGCTATGTTTCAAATTCAAACTGTTTGACAAGTAAACTTCTCAAACTGCTCATTCCTATGAATTGCTTTATGCCAACTTGCTTGTTGTCCACGGTTTGGTTGTTTGACAGCTTATCTTGCTGATGCTTTTAACCTTGAAAACTTGGCCATTTCTATATTTTATCCGTCTGACAATTCTTATTACCAACTTTGTCGAAAGTTGGGTTTTTACCTTTTTTTTGTTACTTCTATTTCTCTGTCAGTTAGCTGAATATATTCGTCGGGAATTTTACTGGTGACGAATGTGTTTCTTTCTTGACGGCTTTATCTGTCTGACATACCAACTTCTGTCAATTTTCCAATCTGTCAATTTTGCTGAATTCGACTCGTCATGGTGGTTATCTGACAACTCTTCCTTCAATTCTTCTGTCATCCTGTCGGAACCATTTCTGTCAAGAATTTGAAATTCTTCTATTAACACCTGCCTAGGTCCAGTGTACCGAATTCATGATTTAACTCGGTTTGGTACATCGTATTCCTAACATGCCTCAGTGTGGTGCACCGTATTCCGGATCTGGCTCGGTGTGGTGCATCTGATTCACGATTTGGCTCGGTGTGGTGCAGTTCTTGACGATTCGTGTGGTGCACCAGATTCATGACCTGGCTCGGTGTGGTGCACAGATTCATGACCTGGCTCGGTGTGGTGCACAAAATTCTTGACATGGCTCGGTCTGGTGCACCAGATTCATGATCTGGCTCGGTGTGGTGCACCAGATTCATGACCTGGCTCGGTGTGGTGCACCAGATTCATGATCTGGCTCGGTGTGGTGCACCAGATTCATGATTTGGCTCGGTGTGGTGCACCGGATTCCTGACCTGGCTCGGTGTGGTGCACCAGATTCATGACCTGGCTCGGTCTGGTGCACCAGATTCATGACCTGGCTCGGTCTGGTGCACCAGATTCATGACCTGGCTCGGTGTGGTGCACCAGATTCCTGATCTGGCTCGGTGTGGTGCACCGGATTCCTAACCTGGCTCGATCTAGTGCATCGGATTCATGATCTGGCTCGGTGTGGTGCACCGAATTCCTGACCTGGCTCGGTCTGGTGCACCAGATTCATGATCTTGCTCGGTCTGGTGCACCGGATTCATGACCTGGCTCGGTCCGGTGCACCAGATTCATGACCTGGCTCGGTCTGGTGCACCAGATTCATGACCTGGCTCGGTATGGTGCTGGTGCCCAGATTCATGATCTGCCTCGGTCTGGTGCACCAAGTTCATGACCTGGCTCGTTGTTGTGCACCAGATTCCTGACCTGGATCGGTCTGGTGCACCAGATTCATGATCTGGCTCGGTGTGGTGCACCGGATTCCGGAGATGGCTCGGGTGGTTCATGACTGGCTCGGTGTGGTGCCAGATTCTGATGGCTCGGTGTGGTGAGATTCATGATTGGCTCGATGTGGTGCAGATTCATGACCTGGCTCGGTGTGGTGCCAGTTCGACGGCTCGGTGTGGTGCAGTTCGAGATCGGGTGCAGATTCATGAGGCTCGGTTGGTGCAGATTCATGATTGGCTCGGTGTGGTGCCAGATTCATGACCTGGCTCGGTGTGGTGCACGATTCATGACTTCTGTGGTGCCGGATTCATGACGTGGGTGGTCCAGATTCATGACCTGGCTCGGTGTGGTGCCAGATTCTGATTGGCTCGATGTGGTGCAGATTCTGATGGCTCGGTGTGGTGCAGTTCTGACTGGCTCGGTGTGGTGCACCAGATTCATGACCTGGCTCGGTGTGGTGCACAGATTCATGACGGCTCGGTGTGGTGCCAGATTCCTGACCTGACTCGGTGTGGTGCACCATATTTCTGATCTGGCTCGGTGTGGTGCAGATTCTGACGGTGTGGTGCAGCATATTCATGAGCTGGCTCGATGTGGTGCGATTCATGACCTGGCTCGGTGTGGTGCCGTTCGATGGTGCCGATTCCCCGCAGATTCAGACGGCTGGGTGTGGTGCCAGATTCTGACCTGGCTCGGTGTGGTGCATCGATTCATGACCTGGCTCGGTGTGGTGCAGATTCATGATTGGCTCGGTGTGGTGCACGATTCATGATTGGCTCGGTGTGGTGCACGTCGGGCTCGGTGTGGTGCACGACGATGGCTCGGTGTGGTGCACAGATTCATGACCTGGCTCGGTGTGGTGCACGGATTCTGACCTCGGTGTGGTGCAAGATTCTGACCTGGCTCGATGTGGTGCCCAGATTCATGATTTGGCTCGTGTGGTGCCAGATTCGTGACCTGGCTCGGTGTGGTGCCCAGATTCATGACTGGCTCGGTGTGGTGCCAGATTCATGATTTGGCTCGGTGTGGTGCCAGATTCTGAGTCGTGGTGCCAGATTCATGACTGGCTCGGTGTGGTGCCAGATTCTGATCTGGCTCGGTGGTGCCCAGATTCATGACCTGGCTCGATGTGGTGCGATCCTGACCTGGCTCGGTGTGGTGCACCAGATTCATGACCTGGCTCGGTGTGGTGCACAGATTCATGATCTGGCTCGGTGTGGTGCACCAGATTCTGAGCCGGTGCCAGATTCATGATCTGGCTCGGTGTGGGGGATTCAGAGCCGGTGCACAGATTCATGACCTGGCTCGGTCTGGTGCCAGATTCATGACTGGCTCGGTGTGGTGCACCAGATTCATGACCTGGCTCGATATGGTGCACCAGATTCATGACCTGGCTCGGTCTGGTGCACGCGATTCGATGCTTCCTTGGTGCACGGATTCTGACCTGCCTCGGTGTGGTGCACCGAATTTCTGATTTGGCTCGGTAGGTGGATTCCTGGCTCGGTGTGGTGCACATTCTGACTCGGTCTGGTGCACCGATTCATGACTGGCCGTGGTGCCCCTGATTCATGATTTGGCTCGGTCTGGTGCACCCAATTCATGACCTGGCTCGGTGTGGCGCACCAGATTCATGACCTGGCTGGTGTGGTGCACCAGATTCATGACCTGGCTCGGTCTGGTGCACCAGATTCATGACCTGGCTCGGTCTGGTGCACCAGATTCATGACCTGGCTCGGTGTGGTGCACCAGATTCATGATCTGGCTCGGTGTGGTGCACCAGATTCATGACCTGGCTCGGTGTGGTGCACCAGATTCCTGATTTGGCTCGGTGTGGTGCACCAGATTCATGATCTGGCTCGGTCTGGTGCACCAGATTCCTGACCTGGCTCGGTGTGGTGCACCAGATTCATGACCTGGCTTAGTGTGGTGCACCAGATTCATGACCTGGCCTGGTCTGGTGCACCAGATTCATGAACTGGCTCGGTCTGGTGCACCAGATTCATGACCTGGCTCGGTCTGGTGCACCAGATTCATGACCTGGCTCGGTGTGGTGCACCAGATTCATGATCTGGTGCACCAGATTCATGATCTGGCTCTGTGTGGTGCACCGGATTCCTGACTGGCTCGGTGTGGTGCACCAGATTCATGACCTGGCTCGGTGTGGTGCACCAGATTCATGACCTGGCTCGGTCTGGCACACCAGATTCATGATCTGGCTTGGTGTGGTGCACCAGATTCATGTTCTGGTTCGGTGGTGCACCAGATTCATGACCTGGCTCTGTCTGGTGCACCAGATTCATGACTGGTCGTGGTGCACCGATTATATGGCTCGGTGTGGTCAGATTCTGACCTGGCTCGGTGTGGTGCACCAGATTCTGATATGGCTCGGTGGTGCATCGGATTCATGACTTGGCTCGGTGTGGTGCACCAGATTCCTGACTTGGCTCGGTGTGGTGCACCAGATTCTAGACATGGCTCGGTCTGGTGCACCAGATTGCACCAGATTCATGACATGGCTCGATCTGGTGCACCAGATTCGTGACCTGGCTCGGTGTGGTGCACCTGATTCATGACCTGGCTCGGTGTAGTGCACCAGATTCATGACCTGGCTGGTGGTCCGATTCTCGTTGGCGATTCATGATCTGGCTCGGTGTGGTGCACTTGATTCCTGATCTGGCTCGGTGTGGTGCACCAGATTCATGACCTGGCTCGGTCTGGTGCACCAGATTCATGATCTGGCTCGGTCTGGTGCACCAGGTTCATGACCTGGCTCGGTGTGGTGCACCAGATTCCTGACCTGGCTCGGTCTGGTGCACCAGATTCTTGATCTGGCTCGGTGTGGTGCACCGGATTCCTGACCTGGCTCGGTGTGGTGCACCGGATTCCTGACCTGGCTCGGTCTGGTGCACCAGATTCATGACCTGGCTCGGTCTGGTGCACCAGATTCATGACCTGGCTCGGTGTGGTGCACCAGATTCCTGATCTGGCTCGGTGTGGTGCACCAGATTCCTGATCTGGCTCGGTGTGGTGCACCAGATTCCTGATCTGGCTCGGTGTGGTGCACCAGATTCATGATCTGGCTCGGTCTGGTGCACCGGATTCCTGACCTGGCTCGGTCTGGTGCACCAGATTCCTGACCTGGCTCGGTCTGGTGCACCAGATTCATGATCTGGCTCGGTCTGGTGCACCGGATTCCTGACCTGGCTCGGTGTGTTGCACCAGATTCCTGATCTGGCTCGGTGTGGTGCACCAGATTCCTGACCTGGCTCTGTCTGGTGCACCAGATTCATGACCTGGCTCGGTCTGGTGCACCAGATTCATGACCTGGCTCGGTCTGGTGCACCAGATTCATGACCTGGCTCGGTGTGGTGCACCAGATTCATGATCTGGCTCGGTGTGGTGCACCAGATTCCTGATTTGGCTCGGTGTGGTGCACCAGATTCCTGATCTGGCTCGGTGTGGTGCACCAGATTCCTGATCTGGCTCGGTGTGGTGCACCAGATTCATGATCTGGCTCGGTCTGGTGCACCAGATTCATGACCTGGCTCGGTGTGGTGCACCAGATTCCTGATCTGGCTCGGTGTGGTGCACCAGATTCCTGACTTGGGTCTGTCTGGTGCACCGGATTCCTGACCTGGCTCGGTGTGGTGCACCAGATTCCTGATCTGGCTCGGTGTGGTGCACCAGATTCCTGATCTGGCTCGGTGTGGTGCACCAGATTCCTGATCTGGCTCGGTGTGGTGCACCAGATTCCTGACCTGGCTCGGTCTGGTGCACCAGATTCATGATCTGGCTCGGTGTGGTGCACCAGATTCATGATCTGGCTCGGTGTGGTGCACCAGATTCATGATCTGGCTCGGTGTGGTGCACCAGATTCATGATCTGGCTCGGTCTGGTGCACCAGATTCATGACCTGGCTCGGTGTGGTGCACCAGATTCATGATCTGGCTCGGTCTGGTGCACCAGATTCATGATCTGGCTCGGTGTGGTGCACCAGATTCATGACCTGGCTCGGTCTGGTGCACCAGATTCATGACCTGGCTCGGTCTGGTGCACCAGATTCATGACCTGGCTCGGTGTGGTGCACCAGATTCCTGACCTGGCTCGGTCTGGTGCACCAGATTCCTGATCTGGCTCGGTGTGGTGCACCGGATTCCTGACCTGGCTCGGTCTGGTGCACCCGATCGCGAGTCCGGTGATTCCGGATCTGTATATAAGTCTGTTTGAAGGCGAGAATGGGGGGAGTCGGGTCTTAGTTAGTCAGTAGTAGTTTATTTTCTTTTCTTTAGTTAAATAGCTGCGTTATTTTTGTAATGGAGAGCTAGTCTCTTAGATTAATCTACTGTGATTGGGTTCCATTACCACACTTGAGGTTCTGTAATTCCTTTTTTCATTTGCTTTTCCCTTTTCAATGCTATACTATATATTTCCGTTTGCTTAATTCAGGAGTGTATAGTGTTGTGTTGATTTATTTTCGGAGATGTTATGTTCCTATAATTAATCGCATTTGCTTAATTCGCGTGTGTTCAATTCGTGTTCGCTTAGTTCACGAAGGGCTTAACCCCGTTTGCTTAATTCGGGAATAAGGACATATATATGTAGTAGTGGTTTCGCTTGTAAACTGTTGCTACAACCGGGAGGGGATTAGAATCTGCTTAGGGCTTGGAATTTACATGAACCGATGATAGTTGGGAAATCGAGAACAGTAGATTAATCGTTTTTAGCTATTTGATAATCATTTAAACTGCTCTGTTTTGTTGTTCTGTTTTTGCTCTGTTTTCCTTATTTACTTCCATAATCCAAACCCCCCCAAAACTGATTTTGTGTTAATAACAACAACCCAAGAGTCCTTGTGAGACGATACTCGAGTTATCGCTTCCTATACTACATTTTTATAAAACGCTTGTTTTTGGCGCGTGCGCGACAGCGCGACCAAAAATTGGCGCCGTTGTCGGGGACTCTTGTTGTTATTAACAGAAAAAAAAAACATTTTTACTGAATTTGTCTGGTTATGGATCTTACTGATAGGCTCACTTATTTGCAGCAATTGTTTCAGCAGAGAAGGTTTTGTGGCATGTCTTTGCTCTCACGAGCACACTGTATGAGGCATGCCCCATTCTTACGAAGCTACTTATTGGCCTCGAGCTTATCCATTCCATCCTTACAATCAAGGCAATAAGCTTGAAGATAATGAAGAACCTTTGGTCTTAGACGCATGTGTTGAAAGTGATGGGATGGATGAGCGTGTGCGAGAAAGTCCGAGACAATGGAGACCTTTACTAATTCGGTTTCTTGTACTACATGTATCGATTGTCATCGACACTAACCCGTGTCTTTGTTTGTCTTTGAGTTCCTTGACTCTATTTTGCGAGGGTGATAGTGTGAGTGGAGCTGTTTGTTCAGTAGAAGTTCTTGACATCATGGCTACTCCAAATACACCATCCATTAAGCGGCCACCCTCCTTAGAGCTCAAGCCACTTCACGACATCCAAACCTTTTACGATTCAGGTTTCTTGTACTATATTTATTGATTGTAGTAACTCTAACCTTTACGTGGTGTGTCTTGAGATTTTGCGGGTTTAACGGGTGATGAATCCGGTAAAGCAATGGATGAAGATCATGCAGAAGTCGAAGCAACATCGGAGACCCCGTACTGCCTACTTGCCACCTCCCCCTGAAGAACCCGGTGATGGAGTTCAAGCCTCACGGATTTTGCACCATGGCCAGTCAAGGGGTTGAACCCCGATTTTATTGGGAGGACTTTATGGACAAAGTTGAGAAAGAGGTCAATTGTGACCCGAAGGGGGAGTGAGAAGTCCGCCGCACTTGGTGGAGTTACCATGATTATCACGTGCCCGCTCCCACACTTATGCTACAAACCATGGGATCCGGGAGGATCATAATGTAATTTGCGCATTCAGTGGGCCTGTATCACGGACAATGGGATCTGGTGGAACCGCCTCCATGAGTTTTTCTGAACCCTACTCTTTTTAATTACTTTGCTTTGCTTTATTTTATTTTGTTTTTCTTTTAGCTCCTGAATAATTTGAGAAGCTCAGGAGTTGTGTTGAGTCTTGTGTTGGCAAGTTTTATTGGTTTTGATTAATTTTGCATAGATGATTGCATGTTATGTGTTGGTTGTTTTCCCCCTAGATTTTGAAATTTGAAAAATTGATCCCCATATGAAATTGAAAACTGAACTTTGAGATATTTTATTGTGATTGCAAGATTTATGATAAGTTTGGGGTGAAGGGGTGCACACACTAGGGATAGAATCTCTGTCAAACAATTTGCAAAAATTGTCCATGTGAGGATTTGAGCCTCCAACATGTTTTTGATTGTGAAATCACTTTTAATTTCCCGAATTTGCTTGAATCTCTTTATGGTTTGCATGTTTATGTGTTTGCTTCAAATGATTTAGGCATTTTCTTTGTAAATAACTACTTAGCCTAAAATAACCATCCCTATTGCATGTTCCTTAGTTAGCACCTTTGAGCCTAATTAGCCTGTTAATTCTTGATGACCTTATATTACAAGCCCAAAATCTGGAAAAACCATGTTAGCCCAATCCTAGGATTAGGAGAGCATGGAATCTTAGCAAGAGAAGGTTTGCAAGAAACTAAGTTTGGGGTGGCTACAAGGTGATGTGTTGTTTGGGATTGAGAAAAAGAAAACAATACAATAAAAAGGTTGGAGCCAAAGGCAATTAAAAAGAAAAAAAAAGATAAAAAAAAAGGAAAAGTGTAAAAATGTTGAAAAATAAAATAAAAAATATTAGAAGGAAAAGGCTGTAGTCACCCAAAGCATAAAGACAAATGGAAAAAGGAATCTGAGTTGAAATTCAATGTATCAAACTGGTTCATGCTCTCTTAGTTCCAAGGGACTTGACCTAGTTCCTTTGTATATCCTACCCTTAGCCAGACCCCATTACAACCCATAAAAGACCTTTTGATGTTGCATGCATGTTTTCTGTGGGAACCATTTTGAGATGAAAATCAAATTCATGGGAAGTGCCCTTAAAAGTGAAATTGAGGGAAATGTTGTTAGCCTGACACAAACCGAGCGATTGAGTGAACACTAAATGCCCTTGTGAGGAAGGCAGTTGTTTGAATTTGGTGATCTTCCTCTCGTGTGTAACTTGGATCCCCTGCTTAGATTAATGATTGTTTGAATGATGAAATTCTCAATTGTTCAAAGTAAATGAATGTGGGGATTGCATTGTTGAAAGGGGGGGACATTGAAGAAAACTGTTTTGATGAAGTGCTTGAAATTTGTACAAAAGTGATTGAAATCTTTTAAGCCTTGCCATGTCTTGAGTCTTTTTGATTTTTGAGTGTAGTTTGCTTGGGGACAAGCAAAGTTTAAGTTTGGGGTATTTTGATCAGCCGCTGGCTCATCTAGTTTTATGGCTAGTATGACTATGGTTTTGTGCTAATTTTATCTCATTTTCACCCAAATTAGACTTGATTGTCTTTAAGTAGCATTTTGAGTTTGTAAAGTATTTTTAGGTTAATTTAGTTGATTTAGAGTTAAATAAAGCACTTATGTTGTTTCCTGTTTTCAGGTTAATAAAAAGAAATAAATCTGGAGCTTTCGTCCCGCGAGAAGGCATTCGCCTCGCGAACCTGAAGGTTACTGTGCCAGAAAATTTGCAACCCTTTCTGTGTCTCCCCACGAATAGATGACTCGCCTAGCGAGACTGAAGACCAGAAGCCATGACTTTTCCATTCCTCGCCACGTGAACCGTGTTTCGCCTCGCGAGAAGACCAAACGTTGCAGACTGTTCGTAATATTCGCCTCGCGAGCCAGTGTTCGCCTCGCGAGTCCGATGATTCCAGAAGCTGTATATAAGTCTGTTTGAAGGCAGAATTGGGGGAGTCAGTCTTAGTTAGTCAGTAGTAGTTTATTTTCTTTTCTTTAGTTTAGATAGCTGCGTTATTTTTGTAATGGAGAACTAGTCTCTTAGATTAATCTACTGTGATTGGGTTCCATTACCACACTTGAGGTTCTGTAATTCCTGTTTTCATTTGCTTTTCCCTTTTCAATGCTATACTATATATTTTTGTTTGCTTAATTCAGGAGTGTATAGTGTTGTGTTGATTTATTTTCGGTGATGTTATGTTCCTATAATTAATCGCGTTTGCTTAATTCGCGTGTGTTCAATTCGTGTTCGCTTAGTTCACGAAGGGCTTAACCCCGTTTGCTTAATTCGGGAATAGGGACATATATCTGTAGTAGTGGTTTAAGCTTGTAAATTGTTGCTACAACCGGGAGGGGATTAGAATCTGCTTATGGCTTGGAATTTACATGAGCCGATGATAGTTGGGAAATCGAGAATAGTAGATTAATCGTTTTTAGCTATTTGATAATCATTTAAACCGCTTTCTGTTTTGTTGTTACTTTTTTGCTCTGTTTTCCTTATTTACTACCATAATCCAAACCCCCCCAAAACTGAGTTTGTTTTAATAACAACAACCCAAGAGTCCTTGTGAGATGATACTCGAGTTGTAGCTTCCTATAATACATTTTTATAAAACGCTGGCTTTTTGGCGCGTCTTGGAGCAATGCGACCAAAATTGGCGCCCGTTCAGGGGACTCTTGTTGTTATTAACGGGGAAAAAAAAACATTTTTACTGAATTTGTCCGGTTATGGATCTTCTTGATAGGCTCGTTTATTTGCAGCAATTGTTTTTAGCGAGAAGGCTTTGTGGCATGTGCGGCTCTCACGAGCACCTGTATGAGGCATGCCCCATTCTTCTGAAGCTACTTATTGGCCTCGAGCTTATGCATTCCATCCTTAAAATCAAGGCAATAAGCTTGAAGATAATGAAGAACCTTTGGTGTTAGATGCATGTGTTGAAAGTGATGGGATGGATGAAGCCTGTGTGCGGAAAGTCCGGACAATCGGACCTTTACTAATTCAGTTTCTTGTACTACATGTCTTGTTGTCGACACTAACCGGTGTCTTGTTTGTCTTTGAGTTCCTTGACTCTATTTTGCGGGGGTGATAGTGTGAGTGGAGCTGTTTGTTCAGTCGAAGTTCTTGACATCATGGCTACTCCAAATACACCATCCATTGAGCTGCCACCCTCCTTAGAGCTCAAGCCACTTCCAGGACATCCGGACCTTTTGATTGAGTTTCTTGTACTATATTTCTTGATTGTACTAACTCTAACCTCTACGTGGTGTGTCTTGAGATTTCTGACTGGGTTTAACGGGTGATGAATCCGGTAAAGCAATGGATGAAGATCATGCAGAAGTTGAAGCAACACCAGGAGACCCCAGTTGCCTACTTGCCACCTCCTCCCCGAGGAACCCGGTGATGGAGTTCAAGCCTCCGGATTTTGCACCATGGCCAGTCCAAGGGGTTGAACACCGATTTTATTGGGAGGACTTTATGGACAAAGTTGAGAAAGAGGTCAATTGTGACCCGAAGGGGAGTGAGAAGTCCGCCGCACTTGGTGGAGTTACCATGATTATCACGTGCCCGCTCCCACACTTATGCTACAAACCATGGGATCCGGGAGGATCATACTGTAATTTGCGCATTAAGTGGGCCTGTATCCACAGACAATGGGATCCTGGTGGAACCGCCTCCATGAGTTTTTCTGAACCCTACTCTTTTTAATTACTTTGCTTTGCTTTATTTTATTTTGTTTTTCTTTTAGCTCCTGAATAATTTGAGAAGCTCAGGAGTTGTGTTGAGTCTTGTGTTGGCAAGTTTTATTGGTTTTGATTAATTTTGCATAGATGATTGCATGTTATGTGTTGGTTGTTTTCCCCCTAGATTTTGAAATTTGAAAAATTGATCCCCATATGAAATTGAAAACTGAACTTTGAGATATTTTATTGTGATTGCATGAATTATGATAAGTTTGGGGTGAAGGGGTGCACACACTAGGGATAGAATCTCTGTCAAACAATTTGCAAAAATTGTCCAGGTGAGGATTTGAGCCTCCAACATGTTTTTGATTGTGAAATCACTTTTAAGTTGCACTTTCCCGAATTTTCTTGAATCTCTTTATGGTTTGCATTTTATGTGTTTGCTTCAAATGATTTAGGCATTTTCTTTGTAAATAACTACTTAGCCTAAAATAACCATCCCTATTGCATGTTCCTTAGTTAGCACCTTTGAGCCTAATTAGCCTGTTAATTCTTGATGACCTTATATTACAAGCCCAAAATCTGGAAAAACCATGTTAGCCCAATCCTAGGATTAGGAGAGCATGGAATCTTAGCAAGAGAAGGTTTGCAAGAAACTAAGTTTGGGGTGGCTACAAGGTGATGTGTTGTTTGGGATTGAGAAAAAGAAAACAATACAATAAAAAGGTTGGAGCCAAAGGCAAAGAAAAAGAAAAAAAAGATGAAAAAAAAGGAAAAGTGTAAAAAAGTTGAAAAAGAAAAAAAAATATATTAGAAGGAAAAGGTTGTAGTCACCCAAAGCATAAAGAAAAATGGAAAAAGGAATCTGAGTGGAAATTCAATGTATCAAACTGTTTCATGCTCTCTTAGTTCCTAGGGACTTCAGCCTAGTTCCTTTGTATATCCTACCCCCAGCCGCCCCATTACAACCCATAAAGACCTTTTGATGTTGCATGCATGTTTTCACGTGGGGAACCATTTTGAGATGAAAATCAAATTCATGGGAAGTGTCCTTAAAAAGTGAAATTGAGGAAATGTTGTTAGCTTTGACACAAAGCGGGGCGAATGAGTGAACACTAAATGCCACTTGTGAGGAAGGCAGTTGTTTGAATTTGGTGATCTTCCTCTCGTGTGTAACTTGGATCCCCTGCTTTGATTAATGATTGTTGAAAGGGGGGGGGGGGGTGTACAATGTAAAAAATTTTATTGATGACGTGCTTGAAATTTGTGCAAAAGTGATAGAAATTTTTTAATCCTTGCCATGTGTTGAGTCTTTTTGATTTTTGAGTGTAGTTTGCTTGGGGACAAGCAAAGTTTAAGTTTGGGGTATTTTGATCGGCTGGCTCATCTAGTTTTATGGCTAGTATGGCCGTGGTTTTGTGCTAATTTTATCTCATTTTCGCCCGCGAATAGATGACTCGCCTCGCGAGACGGAGCACCGCAGCCCCATGACTTTTCCCATTCTCGCCACGCGAATAAGCGTGCGGGAGAACGCTAACCATGCAGACCCGGCGTCGCTTTCGCAGGTCCGGATGATTCCAGCCTCGAGATAAGAGTGTTCGCCGAAGATAACTGATTCCTGGGAAGATTTGAAGCGGCTTAGTTAGTCTAGAGTAGTTTATTTTCTTTTCTTTAGTTTAGATAGCTGTTATTTTTGTAATGGAGAACTAGTCTCTTAGATTAATCTCTTGTGATTGGGTTCCATTACCACTTGAGGTGCGTAATTCTGTTTTTCATTTGCTTTTCCTTTCAATGCTATACTATATATTTTTGTTTGCTTAATTTAGAGTGTATAATTGTTGTGTTGATTTATTTTCGGTGATGTTATGTTCCCATAATTAATCGCGTTTGCTTAATTCGCGTGTGTTCAATTCGTGTTCGCTTGGTTCACGGGGCTAACTCTGTTGTAATTTTGGAATAGGGACATATATACGTAGTAGTGGTTTCTTTAAATTGTTGCAACAAGGAGGGGATTAGAATCGCTTAGGGCTTGGAATTTACATGACCGATGATAGTTGGGAAATCGAGAACAGGATATTAATCGTTTTTAGCTATTTGATAATCATTTAAAGGCTTGCTTTTGTTGTTCATTTTTTTTGCTCTGTTTCCTTATTTACTTCCATAATCCAAACCCCCAAAGCTGATTTTAGTTTACCACAACAACCCGAGAGTCCTTGTGAGACGATACCGAGTTGTCGCCTCTATACTACATTTTTATAAACGCCGCTTTTGGCGCGTGCGACATCGGACCACCCGCATTCACGACCGCTCGACCGTGCACCA